>CAUYQG010052185.1:0-12421 GCA_963574415.1 Tarsius wallacei
CCCCCCCCCCCCCCCCCCCCCCCCCCAGTTTCCCACCACAGTCAGACATTTTCTTGTGGTAATACGTTGGATGATCAAGGTCTACTAGACTATACTCTTTTACATTCCCACTGACAGTGCACAAGCGTTCTGATTTCCTACAGCCATACTAACACAGGTTATTTCCTTTGCCCCCTTCTTCCCTTCCTTTTTCTCTCTCCATCTCCCTTTCTTTTTTCTTTCTGGATGGCAGCATCCTAATGAGCATGGTCTCTGCATTCTTGAGACTTCTTCATGCTTTCCTGCAGAATGAAGAATCTCTGATCTCTGAGAGAGTCTATGATCGCTGGAGTGTGTGTGGGGATGTGTGTATCAATCTTTCGCGCCAATCTTTATTTTCTATTATTCATACACAAGCCACAACCTACCAAGGGTATGTGACCATGAAAAAATTCCTAGCTCCACCAGCAGGCCAGGCCTCTGGTTGCCCTGTTCTCTGAGTAAGGGGGCTGTTGGTGTTACTGCTTAAAATCCAAGAGGTCAGCTTGTGAGGGCATCTGGTGCCAGGAGGAGGCAGGGCTTCCCCGAAACGTCTCACACCTGTTCATATGATTCATGATTGGAGGACACTTTGGTCCATAACTTCCAAGATGACCCACTAAGGGGAGAGCGGAGACAGAAAAGTGGATTGATGTAGTGGTGTTTAAGAACAGGGACCAGAAAGGTGGGCAGGATGTAGTAGTAACAAAATCATATAATAATTCAAATTGCTCTAGTGTGTATAATACTTCCAGCATTTTCACTCGTGTTCATCTATTTATGACCATTCCTTGGCAACGTCACCGCTTATCAGTGGGCACATCCTTCCTAGGGTGAAAGAGGAGGGAAACAGAGACAGCAGCCATGCTCTTTTGAGTTCCATTGATATAGTGACCACAGGACACTAAAGCCAGAAGGGACCCTGGAGATCCTTTGATTCAATATTTACTTCCCAGCCGAGGAAAGTGATGAGGTGGCTTTTGGGAAGGTGGAGGTAGAACACTACCCCCTTCTCCCCTCAGTAAGTACAATTTGGGAGGTGCTGGAGTTGGAAACCCCTGACATGTTCTGTGACAAACTTGGTTCCATTGTCAGTCCTTAACTTATACCCTACATTGGCCACTTTCTGATTTTACTCCGCAAAAGCCTCTACATTCTATGATCCCTGAGTTGACTGTTCTATAAGTACATTATTTTATAGCTGGGTTTAATATATCCCCATCAATTAATTGCAGATAAAAGGGAACGGGCTTGTGTCACCATCCTAACAAGGAGTAGGTGTCCAGAGATAGCCCTCCTTTTCTCTACTCCTGCCACTCAGTAGACTGAAATCAATATGAAAACTGGACAGAAACGGCCCACGGCACAGCTCATGCATGAGAAGGAGAGCGGCCCCTCACCACCATAGGCACAGATCATGGAGAATGCTCTGTGTACATGAACCAACAGGAAATATGGCCTGTGTCCATGCAAGGGCCTGACAATGTCCCTTATCACATGCAGGAGTCCCAAGCCACTGGGAATGCCGGGAGTGGCCTCTCAGATGGAAGTGGGAGCTGCAGAAGGCCAGAGAGCACTCCTGTTTTGTAGCAGCAGTGCTGAGTTCAGTAAGACCACCACATAATATGTAGGAAGCTAAGTCCAAATAAGTGATCATCCTTATGGTCTATGGGTGGCAAGGCCAAGAAAATTCCCTATTCTGATTTCCATGCCCTTACTAACTTCTACGCTGGAGAAATGTTTCTCCTGTGCTGCTATTTTGCTAGGGGCACTTTAGGAAAGACAGCAAAAATCACAGCGGGTTGTACCAAGAACCCTGCAGCATGTAATGCTGTGATGGTTATGTAACCATGGGACCAGCTCAAACTGATCAGCCATTGCTTGAGTTACAGGTGATGTAGAGCCACAACTGCCAGGCACACTTGGGAAAAAGCATTCACCTCCTAACTGCTAAACCCACTCGCCTGGCAGACTGGCTGTCCTGGCATCACCTGATACTAGTCAGGAATGCCAGGAAAGCTTGACTCACCCCAGATCGTTGAGACAGAGGTGAGAGTTGCCTTCTGTCTCCTTCCCAGTCAACTCTCAACAAAGGTCTTTCTTTTCCTGAAAGCTAGGGTCACGGTGTTGGCTTCTATGTGTGGGGACGCAAGCCTATTGCTCGGCAAAAGTGACATAGGAATACAGTTCTCGAGCTCCCACTTCTCACACCAAACCAAAATATAACACAGTGAGTGAGGGGCTTGAGGCTTCTCATCTGTAGGTGGAACTTGGCAGGTGAAGGCAGCTTACAGCCATTATAATGTGGGTAGCACTTTCCACACATCCCCTGGACTGAGGTCATGCTGGGTTTTGCATTAAATTACTCAGAAGTTTCAAAATCATTCCTGCTCCCCTTCAATTCTCCTCCGGGCCACTCTTAGAGATTTGGACATGACTGGAGTATGTTGTACTCTTAGGTGTGCCAGGGCAGAGAAAGTTTAAGAACCATTGATATAGCCTCACAGTAACTAATCACAGCTGTGCACCCAGATGATCATTTCCTAGCACCTTCTAAAGCTTTTCTAGACCAAAAGAAATATAATGCAAGTCACACATGTAATCTTAAATGTTCTATTTGCTACATTAAATAAGGAAAAAGAAACAGGTGAAACATTAATAGCATATTTAACTCAATAGAGCCAGGGTCTCATCCTTTCAACAAGTAGCAAACGTGAAATTTATTATACATGTATATGTATATATACATAAATACTAGAGGTGGACTAAGTTTTCAAAATCCGGTGTGTATTTTATACTCACAGCACATCTCAAACTGCTATCAGCCACATTCAAGTACTCAACAGCTACACGCGGCTAGTGGCTGCCAAACTGGACATCAAATCTGGACTGTTTTTACAGTTCTCAGGGCTCTAGCCCTACCCTTGCCTCTCTCATTGACATATGTTTGCTCCAACAGAGAAATTTCTTCATAATGCAGTCACTCTTGCCTGTCTCAGGGTCCTTTCCTGTCCAGGTCTAATGTGTCCACTCTGTCTTACTGCATCCCAACTCTCCCCGATTGACCATTCAGCCATCATGTCATCATTACTGAGTGCCACCAAGTGCTGGGTATTTGTGTTAACTGATGAGGACCAAAAAATAAACATGACATAGACCCTGACTTCTAGGGCTCTAAGCTTAGTGGGAAACAAAGGCAAAACATGAGAATGTGGGACACTATAGAGACACATGCAACGGGACACAGGAAAGAAGGAGCACTGTTTCTCTAGAGCTCCTGCAAGCATCATAGCCGTGGACATTGGGCTGGGTCTTAAGGGGTGAGAAAAATTGGGGAGGGGCAGGGAAAAAGTGTTTTAGGCAAGACATGAGTCGAATGGTCGGCATGCTTGGGAATGGCCCACGTCTAGGAGGAAGAACATGAAAAGTGCCTGGGGTGAGGACTGCTAACAGGAGAAGCACTATGGGTAATCATTTGGGCAGGAATCTCTGAGTAGAGGAATGTGCTGAGTTGCAGCACAGATCGGAGAGGATGAAGAAGAGCCTGAACAAATGGGAATGGTGGTGTGTCAGAAAAAAGGGGGCATGCGCCCCATATGGACACAGGAATGTGACAGCACTGCTCTCTGAAGCTGGTCTCAGGACAAGCATCATGGTGAAACCCCAGCAAAGGCCCGATTATTAAGGCGTCCTTGAGGAGCTCAGGAGTTATGTTTGCTGTGAGAAAAGAAATTGGTTGCTGTGTCCCTACCTCAGCCCCCCATAGGCCCAAGATAGATTGTGTGTTATGTGGTTGCCGTGAAAAATTCAGAATGTTTGCAGTGTCTGCACTTAGGACCCTGTTAAGTTTTGTTAAGTTTTTGTTTACCCCATAGTAACTATGTCAAATAGGTTAACCAGTTTATTCTGCTTCTGTAACCCTTGCTGGCAGTGTGTGTTAGGCAATAAGCCCCTTCCAGACTTCCCCTGTTAACATTATAGTGGGCAAGCCACTCTTTGGTGGGCTTTGTGTTGTTTCAAACCTGCTTGTATGCCGAGGTGAGCTTATGCACAGTCACAGTGACTGTATAAACCTTAGATTCTGGCAAACATGTTTTCGAACCCAGGGCCCAGCTTGTGCACAGTCACAGTGACTGTGCAAACCTGGGCCCCCAAGTAAACATGATTATGAGCACCTCTGGCAATCTAACATTCCAGATGGCTTAACCAGTTCCGCCCTGCCTGTTTAGCCGTTAGTGGTCAGTCATAGTCAGCCAAAGCCCACGCCCGCGCAAACCAAACACAAACCAACCAATCTCGAGCACTCCTGTCCCCTGACATCACTGTGGACCTAATTGAGGACTAATTATGCAAGGTCTGCGGACTTCGACTCCTATGTCATGCCCCCTTCTGATTGGTTAATGTTTCAAGCCTGGGCCTGGTGACTGTGTATATAAACTGCTTGTGGCACTAGGTCGGGGCTCTCAATCTTGAGCCGCTGCATTGGTTTCGGTTTGTAAGCCCAGACTCGAGCCTGAATAAAGACCCTCGTGTGTTTGCATCGGAGCTGGCTCTCTGGTGGTCTCTCGGCTATAGGACTTTGGGTACTACAGTCCTAGGCCCAGACTCACCATGCAAAGGGCCACTAGGGCCACTGCGTGGTATATACAAAGGACTATCACAAAGTACCCTTGCCCTGAAGGAGTTAATATGGCTCCTTATAGGTTAATTTAAGTAGTAGGAAGAATCAAGGTAAAATTCTTCCATGACTGCTAGGAAAGTCATACCCATGAGACCTGGCAAAGGCACACGCATGAGAACCGGTAAAGTCCCACCCAAGAGATCAAAGTCACACTGAGGAGACTCCACAAAATGACACCCGTGAGACCTGCAAAGTCACACTCATGAGACCCAGCAAAGTCGTACCCATGAGACCTGGCAAAGTCGTGAGAAAAAGAAGGTACCTGGCCAGCCTGAGCAGACACTGTGGTGGCTCACACTACTCTAGAACCCAACCGTGTCTGACTTGATCGTGAGGTTTTCTGGAAGAAGGCTGTAGAGCTCTCAGATAAGAACAGGGCACCAACCTGACATCCACAGTGAGAAGGAGCTCAGAGATCCCCAGGTGTTCCTTGGAGATGGGGAAGCTGAGGCAGGGAAAGTGAAATGGCTTTGAGGCTGCTCAGTTGGGAGGTGGGAGAGCCAAGAACAGAATTTATCTTTCTCACCTCCTAAGCTGGTGCTCCTTTCACAGATTAGTGGGTGACACGTCATAAAGAACGGTTTACCTTCACAGGGACTCAGGAGGAAAAAGGGGAAGCTGGGCTAGAGACATGCTGGATGACAAAGAGTCTCTGAGCCAAGGGCCTCGGCGTGACTGCAGTGCTGGGTACTCACATGGAGAGTAGTCTACGAAGTTCGGGTCAATGTTATGCAGAAGCTCCACTCTGGGGGACGGGCTTCCTTCACTGGAAAAGAATTGCGTGGGAAATGTTATTGTCCTCTCTCAAATAGGCATAAGTTATTTTAACACTTCCCTTCTTAGTACTTGTAGGGAATAATAAACCTACCACTTAACAACTCTGTCAAGAATCCAGAGGTCTCCAAAAATCTGTGATTAATGCATCTTCAAGTAGTCACCATTCGTCCATATAAAAAAAAAAACAAACTACATACTTTGCACAAGAACTTCAGTGTCAGGCATATAATGATACTAAAATAAAGAGTCCTGGGACACTTTGCAATAAATACTGTGGCTGTATTTAAACATGATCTTTTTTTTTTGAGACAGGATCTCACTGGCACCCAGGCTGGAGTGCAGTGGCATGATCACAGCTCACTGCAGCCTCAACCAGCCCTTTAAAGTGAACATATTTAACTCTAGTATTCTTTAAGATTTCGCTGTCCTCTCTACCCAGTAAACTACGCTGACCAGAGTGAATGGATGGGAAGTACTTAGAGACGCCTGAGGTCCTGGGGAGGGAAGTAGAAGCACTGCAGGGCTGTGGGTGGGGTGACACATATCTCTTCTGGTTTTCTCCCTGAGGCACTTGACTAACTATCCGTGCATCCTGGAGACTGTCGGCCCAAATGCCAAGAACTAGAGTTTGATCCCAGAAGCTCTGGATGCAAGCACGGATGATGTGCAAAGAAAATGGTAAGTATGAGAAAATCTAAACAGAATGATGATGATGATGTCTAACTTGTGGGCTTAACACCAAGCAAACAGAATTAAAATCCTGGACAAGAGGAAATCAGAAGTAAAGCATTCTAAAGTCTTTATATTGTTTGGAAAGAGAGTAAAGCTATTGATTAAACTCAGATTTAGCTATGTAAAATTTGAGTGTTAAATTTTTAGGATAACTATTAAAAACAAAGAATTTCTCTGGACTACAGGGAGTAAAACTGAAAATTTCAGGGTCAGTATATTAATATAAAACCACTCATCTATACAATTTAAATCACTGGGAGAGTAATTCATTGGAACACCCCAAGATATCAGCTATTGTTGAACAAAGGATATTTTTCTAATGACCTTAGAGTTTTCACGTATATTATTCATTCATTTCATATTTTCATTACTCAGAAGAGCCACAGGTATTTCAAAATAAGAAAACAATAAAATGAGATCACTTTTTAAACACCAAAGTTTGTAGATCATCCTAGTTGACTAATTATTTGCTAGGAAAAGTCTTCATAGGTGAATTGTGATGTAAATAGGAGCCAAAAAAACCCTAGCTACCTCCACTGAGTCCATTGTGATTCTGCTTTTATTTTATTTTATTATTTTTTTATATTCAATATTTTTTATTATGATATTGTGGGGTACAGTTAAGGGTTAGGTATACAAATATGCTTCATTCAGGCACCCTTGTTGAAGAGGTGTCTCCCCATCCCCAGACAGATATTTACTACCATTAATCCCATCCCCCCCCATAGTTTCCCACCACTGTCAGTCATTTTCTTATGGTAATTCATTAGATGTTCAAGGTTCACTATATGAGTGAGAACATGTGATACTCAGTTCTTTGTTTCTGTGAGAGGTCACTCAGTATTATAGACTCCAGTTCCATTCAGATTGCTGTGAAGTTCATGATTTTGTTCTTTTTTATGGCTGCATAGTATTCCATTGTGTATATGGTACCACATTTTTTTAATCCAGTTCTCTTTTGATGGACAGCATGGTTGCTTCCAGGTTCTTGCTATTGTGAACAATGCTGCTATATTTTTTATATAAAATTTCCAGAATCAGTTTATGTTTTTCACAAAAGGAACAATAAATTAAAGCTTCTGGGCTTTGGATGATGAGATTGTATTAATTTATTAGTCAGTTTAACTTTTTCATTATTGAGCTTCTAATGGATATGGTATATACCTGAACTGAACTAGTTTGATTCAGCTCAATGATTTTTGTTTGTTTCCTGTGTAGAGATCTTGTACTTATTTTGTTACATTCCTATGTTTTGAAGCTTTTAATGCTACTATAAAGGATAATGATATTTAAATATCCATTTATGTCACTATGTGTACTTCCAGCCTCTTACTTCTAAATACTACATATATTTCATGTTTATATTCACTGTATTTTACCTAACCTCTTTCTCATTTTATTAAAGTTTTCTCCAAACCTGAACCACCTTTAGTAGCATTCCAATAAATATTATTATATTTACAGCTTTTTTTTTTTTTTTAGTTGGAGTTTCACTCTGTCGCCCAGACTGGAGTACAGTGCCTGCTCCCGGCACCGCATCCTCGACCTGCTGGGCTCCGGCGATCCTTCCGCCTCAGCCGTCCAAGTAGCTGGAACTACAGGCGCGCGCTACCACACCTGGCTAATTTTTTGGTTTGTTGTAGAGATGAGGTCTCGCCTAGTTGCCCAGGCGGGTCTCGAACCCGTGGGCTCAGGCGATCCACTCACCTCAGCCTCCCAAAGCACGGGATTACAGGCTGAGCCACCGAGACCGGCTATTTACAACTTTAAGGAGCAAAAAAAGATTTTATTAATATTTTACTCTATGTATGAGATTACTGTGACACAGGGTATGCATATTCCTAATTTTCCTAAGGCGTTCCAAATTGAGAAATGAGTGCACCCACAAACGATGGCCCAAGAAATATATAAAGTTTAAGGTCCTTCCTTTTCTCTACTAGGAGTTGAAATTAATCACAATCTGATTTTTTTACTTTAATATCAGTAAAGTGACATATTGCTTCCATTCACATTTCTTTGAAAACTTACTATGTTTTTTGTGAATATTACTATGAATTTCTATTTGTTTTCTTTTAGTGTTTTGTATTCCTTTTAAAAACTACATGTTTATATTCTTTGCCTAGTAGTTTAATTGCTCTTTTTTTCACCTTTTTTTGGTAAGAGTTTCTTCTATGTATTTATCTTGTGCCACTATTGTATGCCGGAAATAGTCTTCTCAACGTATGTCACCTATAAAACTTGTTTGCAACATCTTTCAATAATTAATGTGTGCCATTATTAACCACTTAAAAATCTTTGTTGTTCAAGACTAGTGACCACTCAGTGGTTTCCCTCTCATTTTAGCTTTCCAAATATTTGTGGTTCCACACATATGAGCCCACAGTGACAATTGTTTATAATATTGTGTGACAAGCACTTTGATAACCTAAAATTTACATATCATGGGGTTTTTGTGAGGAAGTTTGAGAATGTGAAAGGAGTGGGTTTTGTAAACATAAGTATATGCAGGGAACTGATTTTTGAATGTAAGATAAATTGTAAGATGTAACTATTCATAGAACGTTATAAAAAAGTGGAAGTATAGAAAAATCTTACTATGCAAAATGTAGATGAGCATATAGCTCTATTACAGTATCAAATAGTCCTTATGATATCAGAGAAAGACATTAGAAGTAAAGTGCTTGCATGTGAAATATGATATTAGAGTTTCTGCTTCTTTTATTTTATTCAGTACTATTCCCAAGATATTGATTATCGTATATAATTTATGCAAAGCACTTCAGACAAGTGCATAAAGCAAATTAAAAGTAAATTGCATTAAAAATCTACTGGATTATAGAGTGTGTGCTTTGGAAATGATTAATAGTCTGTTCTGCTACATAAGCTTAAAGTCCACATATTGATCTCTAACTCTCCTTGACTAATAAAGATACCAGGACACTGTAGACATTGGTTGACTTCACATCTACATCAATAAAAATTCACATTTTAATATAACAAAATAAAACTACTGAAAATTTTTAAGTGATTTTGAATAAAATTAGATTGGTCAGAAAATAAGTTCAGAATTGAAATCTATATTTTAAAATAATTTACAAATATCAAGAACTGTTTTATTTCAATGTGTATATTATTCCTACTATTACATTAAATCATTTATTCAGGATATAGATTCTCTCTAGATGTGCAAAGATTACAACAAAATTCTTTGATTAATGCTACTCTGAGACTCAAGACACCTGTACTCATCAAGAGTAAAGGGGAGGTGCGTTTCACTAGCTGAACTGTGCCATGGGTCTGGAAAATATAACAGATTTGAAAAGTTACATCAGTAGATAGCATAAGTTGTCAAAATAATATTAAAAATCAACCTTTAAAAAACAGTTGTGTGGAATATAAATACAAATGCATTTGTGTCTTTTCTATATTTCTTTGTGGAAGATATCTATAATATCTAGAAAAATAAGGTCTCTCCTCAGTTACATTACTGTGCCGGTCTCAGGCTCTATGAACAGTCCAAAAATCATCTACTTTCATGCCATAAGTATGCTCTATGATAATTTGAAAATATCTATATGGTCTATATCAAGGAATTGTATTCATATATATGGAACACCCTACAACATGATTTTAGTGAACCATTCAAAATGAATAGTCTTAAAGCTTTAATCCACATCAGTGATGTACCAGAAATAAAAAATATGGTTCTCTTGTATCTTAGAGAAAGCAGTCATAGTAAAATTTTTTCTGGTAACTCCTTCAGGTCCCCTCCCACCATGGGAGATTTTCTGTCCTCTCAATAAATCCTGTTTTCAAAAAAATTTGTTTTCATCGCTAACATAATAAGGGAACAAGAGTTTGTGAAAAACTGATATGGAAGGTGCAGATATACTAGGACCAATCATTCTACTCTGGGACAGAGAGGCAAGACCAACCAAGACAAGCTACTCCAGCTACCTCACTAGGAGAACACAAGCCACTACAGATTGACAACTTGATAGAAAATATAAGAGAAAAATTTAAAATAAGTAGAAATAAAAAGTTACTTCATAACTAAGAAAACAAATCTAAAAAATAAATGGTGGGAAGAAATATTTGCTAGAATAACAACTCACTTCTTATTAAAAGGGTAATAGAATTACAAACTGAATAACAAAAGAAAACTCTTTCTAGAGTGCATCTTAATATAGAACATGAACAACAAAAACAACATTTTCAAAATGTCTTTGAGAGGGAGTGTGACTTTACAATAGTTAACATTGGAATTAAAAAAATATATGTATATATGACAAAATTCTGATGTAAAATAACTTTGGAATTAGAACTACATATCTACCTAAGTTACCATATAAATAAAAGTTTGCAATACATCTATTCCACGGCACACGTAAACTCCAAATCTTTACTGAAGACCTTCTTTGGATAATAGTTCTGCAGAAAATACTCTTTATAAGAAGGGAAAATGTGAAAGCATTCCATGACACATAAGATGTGTGTGTAAGCTAATAACTCATGAAAGTTTATTTAGTCTTGAAAAAAAGTAATGTCACCACTCTTCCCATGATAAAATAAATAAATAAAAAGAGAATTATTTCAAGAAAAAAGAAAAACTTACTCAATACAAGGCTGTTTGTTGAGAATCCTGTGTGGATGGGGGAAGATGGCTGGAGAGGTGCAAGAGTTAAAAGAGAAATGAAAGGGATAAGGTCATGCTGAAGTGTTTAACTTGTTCTAGTCTCATATGTGTTACATTTAATCATAATATTTTAAATGTTAATAAGATAAGCAATTGATTGAGGAAAATAAATACATGTAAAATATATGTATGGATAAAATTCAATTAGGTATTAATTGCAGATAATAGAAACTAGAATGCCTAGCTTTCAAAAGGGCAGAAAACTATTATATGGATTTAACTGAAAGTAAACCTTAGTTGTGGCTCATCCTGAAGCAGCTAAAATTATTACATAAACTTCACCACCCTTCTAGACTAAAAAAATCAGATAATAGAAACCTGAGCATCAACAGAATTAATGAAAAGATTTAAATACGAAAAGGAAGAAATAAGATACATAAATTGTTCCTCAAAATCTGTGAATAAAGTCTTCTCAATTTTTGACTGACTCCTCAGCCATGTATGCGCAGAGCAGACTCAAATCAGCCTAATGATTTGATTTAAAAAACCACAAAAAACTAAAATGGGATTTGAATTGCTATCCACATAGACAAAATAGAGTTTCCTAACTTATTCGAATAAAGTAATCTGTTTGTCTACAAAAATATGAAAATTTTTCAAAACAACGTAACAGATTTTAAAGATTTCATTTAAGACATTTGACATTTAAATCACTCAACATTCAAATGATAGGAACATGTTTCCCATTATCAAGGAAAAACCCAGTCAACAGAGATAATATCAAACTCAACATGACCTAAATGAGGATTATCAGGCAATAATGTTACATTTTCATTATAGTAATTTTGAGATAGGTAAAGGCATTCATAATGAAAAAATAATATTTAATAAATTTTAGAGAATAATTAAAAAACAAAACTTCTAAAATGAAACAAATTGCTGGATGGATTTAATAGGAAAGAGAATGTAAATGACACAGAAGATTCAAGCAACTTGAGGATAGATTTATATTACCTAATTTGAAGAAAAAAAGAGGAGGTAGAAAACATACAATACAGTATTTACTGACTTGTGGGCCATAACAAAAGTCCTGACAAACCTTTATTTAAAGTCCGAGTGGGAAATAAGAGAGAAAAGGCACAAAAAAATTGAAAAAATAATGGCTGATAATTTCCCAAATAAAGAGAAAGACAAAATTATAAATTCTATGAGCTTCATAGAAGCCCAATAGAAGGATAACCATAGAAGAATAAATTGAAGAAAATGATGCAAAAGTACATCATAGTCACATAACTACTAACCATACATAAAAAAAAAACTCTTGAAATTAATCAGAGGAAAATAACAGTTTACATGCAAGGAAACAACAATTCAAATAAGCAGATAATTTATTTTTGTTTTCATTTTATTTTACTATGAAGGCTAGAAAACAGTGAAATAGCATCTTAAAAGTAAAAGTGCTGAAAGAAAAAAATTATCTTAAGAAAATAATCTTTAAAATACAGGTGAAAAAATATATTTTCAGATAAATGATCTAAGACAAAGTGTTCTTGGCAAACCTGCACTAAAAGATATGT
>CAUYQG010052186.1:0-27254 GCA_963574415.1 Tarsius wallacei
TAGCGCACGCCTGTAGTTCCAGCTACTTGGAAGGCTGAGGCGGAAGGATCGCCGGAGCCCAGCAGGTCGAGGCTGCGGTGGCTGGGAGCGGCCACTGCACTCCAGTCTGGGCGACAGAGTGAGACTCCAACTCAAAAAAAAAAAGTATCCAGGGTGGGGCCGGGCAAAGTGGCTCATGCCTGTAATCCCAACACTTTAGGAAGTGGAGGCTAGAGGATTGCCTGAGCCCAGGGGTTCGAGACCAACCTGGGCAACTTGGCAAGATCTCCTTTCTACAATACATCAAAAAATTAGCCAGGCGTGGTGGTGCACACTTGTAGTTTTAGCTACTTGGAAGGCTGAGGCAGAAGGATTGCCTGAGCCCAGCAGGTTGAAGCTGTGGTAGTCGTGACTGGGTCACTGCACTCTAGCCTGGGTGACTGAGACTCCGACTCAAAAAAAAAAAAGTACCCAGGTTAGAAAAATATATTCTTATTCAAATCCAACCCTGCTCTTCTAAACTGTGCAAAGTTCTTCCCACTGATTCCTGTATACTGAGCTATTACATGTAAACATAACACTGCTTTATGTAAAGTTCTGCTTTACATACATTTTCATATATGTAAGAATCAGTGTCTTGATTGTATTGCTAAGGAAACAAACATGAATAAATTAAGTGATGGTTAGGTTTACGAGCCAACGTGGCTAGGCTACAGTACTCAGTTATTTAATCAATTATGAATCTAGGTGTTCCTGCGAAGGTATTTTGTACATGTGGTTAACACCTGCAATCAGTTGACTTTTCAAAAAAGGAAATTATGGCCAGGCACAATAACTCATGCCTATAATCCCAGCACTTTGGGGGGCCAAGGCAGGAGGATTGCTTGAGCCCAGGAGTTCAAGACCAGCCTATGAAACACAGTGAGATGTCATCTCTACAAAAAATGTAAAAATAAGCTGGGGGTGGTGGCACCTATAGTCCCAGCTACTTGGGAGGCTGAGATAGAAGGATCGTGAGCCGTGATCATGTCACCGCACTCTAGCCTGGGTGACAGAATGAGACCCTGAAAAAACAAGAGATTATCCTCTGGGCGGGCCTTATTCAATCAGTTTAAAGGCCTAAAGAGCAAAACTGAAGTTTTATTTGAAGAAGAAATTCAGCTGTGGACTGCTGTTTCAGCAGTTTCCAGCCTGCTGGCCTGCCCTACAGATTTCAAACTGCCTAGCCAGCCCTTACAAGTGCAAAAGTCAATTCCTTGCAATAAATAAATAAATACATAAATAGTACAAGTTCTGTTTCTCAGGTAGAATTCTGACTGATGCCGGGCTAGATGGCTCAGCCTGTAATCCCAGCACTTTGGGAGACTGAAAGGCAAGTGGATTGTCTGAGTCTGTGGGTTCAAGACCAGCCCGGACAACTTGGCGAGACCCCATCTCTACAATAAATCAAAAACTTAGCCCGGCATGGAAGCACCTGCCTGCAGTTCCGGCTACTTGGAAGGCTGAGGTGGAAGAATCACCGGAGCCCAGCAGGTTGACGCTGGGGTGGCTGTGAATGTGCCACTGCATTTAAGCCTGGGCGATAGAGTGAGACTCCAACTCAAAAAAAAAAAAAAAAAAAAGAATCCTGATGGATATACTTCCTGAGATCACAGGGCTAATAAATTATGCAGGTGGGGTTTAATTCCTCAGAGAAATTTTTCTCCCTACCAGATGTCAGAGTGAGCCTGACAAAACTCAAATGGGCACATGTCACACCCTCATCCCCACGTGAATCCCTTCACTGGATCCATCATCTGCCAGATAAAGTCAAAATTCCCAGGATGACTGTATTTTTCAAATATCTTGATTGCAAGCGATAGAAAATGCTAGTCAAACTTGCTCCATCCTAAAAATGTTACTTTTCCTTTAAGACCATCTCAAATAAAAACTTCTCCAAAAAACCTTCGTGGATGCCTCTAACTTAAGTACTCTTCTAATCACTCTCTTTGTTTTTATAGAGGTATTTTTGTTTCTACGTGGGAGTGTTTGGCGTATTCCTCCTGATAGTATGGTGATGTAAGGACTTGAAAACTTCTTCTTGTCTGCAGGTTCCTTGAAGTCAAGGTCAATCAATCAATCATCCTTGTCACCCACACAGTGCCTACAACAGTGTCTTGGATATATTTATTCTTTTGAGCAAATGTTTATGACACATCTTTTCTGTGGCAGGTTCTATGTTGAGTATTGGAGAAAACACTATTTAAAAACTACCACCCACATTTGTTTCTGTCTCCAACAGAAAGGCTAAATATCTTCAGGAGCCAATTGGACAGGCATGGCAGGAGTAAGTTCCAGCTGTGAGACCAGCATTTGAACAGAGTCTGACACTAGCATGCGCAATCCTCTCTGCTATGCAATGCCATCCTCCAATGGTTAGAACAGGCTAAGGAAGCTCGAAAACCTGGGTTCAAATCCTAACTCTACCAACTCCTAGATTATGACCTTAGGCAAGTTGCTATATCCCTCTGAAACCACAATTGCCCCATTCATTAAAAGTGCGTAATATTTTTACCGACCTCATATGATTGTTGTGAAAATTAAGTGACTTCATTCACAGAAAGCATTTAGTACAGCACTGAGTGCTAGGTAAGCATTTCTAACATGTTTTCTAGAAAAGTTGAGCCCTGCAGGTATGATTTGGAAGGAGAAAGCTAAACAGAGATATCATAAAATAAGAATTATTAAAAAAAAAAAGTAGAGGGCAGACTTGTGCATATTAGTGGCTGGGAAAGTAGAGGGAAAGGGAGATGGAGAGAGGTTGTTTAGTAGCTACAAAATTACAGCTAGATAGGAGGAATGATTCTGGCATTCTTAACACTGTAGGGTGAACTCTAATTCACTGTATACTTTCAAAAAGCTCAAAGAGAGGATTGTAACTGTTTAAAACACAAAGAAATACATGTTTGAAGTGCTGATATTCTAATTGCACTGATTTGATCATTACACATTGCATGCATGCATGGAAATATTGCTCTGTATCCTATAAATATGCACAATTATTATGTGTCAACCAAAAAGAAAAAAGTGTCAATACTGTACATTTATGTGTTAGATTTTGAAATGTCAAGCCAATCTTATCACTAGGACAAATACCATTTGGCCATGCTTTATTACTGTGTTTTTTAACCACTGTCAGATTTTATTAGCTATAGTTTTGCCAAGGATTTATGCAGCTACTTTTATCAGAAATGTTAATTTGTAGTTTTTAAATAGTAAGTTCTATGTCTAGCTTTGGTATTAGGATAATGCTAGACTTCCAAAATAAGTTTTAGTAAATTCCCTCAAGTTCAATTTTCTGGAAGAGGCGTTTGTAAAATTGGTATAATTTCTTCTTAAATATTTTGTAGCAATGCTTGTGAATCAATCTGGGCCAGAGTTTTGTTATGTGTGTGAAACTTTAAAAACTATATACTCAATGCATTAAATGTCATCTTTTCATTTACTAAACTTTGGTATTTGGAATGTTTCCCAAAAATTTTAATCTAAGTTATTGCATTTGTTGGCAGGAAGTTGTTGATAATGTTTTCATGCTATCCTTTCACTGTATGTAGGATATGTAGTAAAGTACTTATTTTATTCTTAATAATTATTTTTTTAACTCTCGTTTTTTCTACTTAATCTGACAATATAATTATCCACTATTTTTAACATTTTCAGATAACTACCATTTGATGTTACTGATGTTTTCAGTATTTTACAAAAAAATTTTCTTCCATTTTTAATGTTCACTTTTTCCTGAAAAATTTAGGTTTAATATACTCTTCTTTGCCTAATTTATTAAAGTTAAATCTTATGTCATCTATATGAGACTTTCATCTGCTAGAATATTATAATTTAATACTACATTTTCTCAAAGCATATGATAGTTGTATTACCCATATTTGTATGTCATATTTTCATTTCCCTAAAACTAAAATATTTACTAATTCATTTATGATTTCCTTTTGAGTCTTGATTTATTTATAAATGTATTGCTTCATTTATAAATATTTGAAGTTTTTCCACAAATTTTTCTGTTAATCATCTTTACTTCAATTTTATTGTAATCTGATATACTTTGTATGATTTAAACACTCATATCCGTTGAGACTGATTTTTACAGCCCAGAATATGATCTATTTGGTGAATTTTCCTTGTGTACATAAAAGACCGTGTATTTTGCTGTTGCTGGGAACAGCATTCTATAAATATCAATTAGTTTACATTGGTTGATAGTAATATTCAAGTTGCTTACATTCTTACTGATTTTTTTTGTATAATTGTTTTAAGATTAGAGGAAAGATGTATTGAAATATCTAAATACAATTCTGGAGTTATTTTTCTCTTCAGCTCTATCAGTTTTGCTTTATACATTTTGAAGCCTCATTATTAAATCTATATGAAGGAACAGCCCCCTGAAAACTGGAATTATCTTTTGGAGGGTGCTTGACCTCCAGATCAAATGGTCAACCAAAGTTTTTATCTGAAAGTTTTGAGAAGGTTGCATCACAATTTGTGGAAGAAATGTTCAAAGTCGTGGCAAACATGTAACTCATTCTTCCACCATGACAACACACCTGCCCACACACTACTCTGAGTGTTCAGCAGTTTTTGACCAAAGACAGCATTACCCTTGACCAAAAACAGCATTACCCCTGTGATTTTTCTTTGTTTGTTTGTTTGTTTCCCTGAATGAAAAAAGTCCTCAAAGAGAAACGTTTTGCCAACGTGGAAGAGGGGAAACAAAAAAATGGCAGAAGCACTAAAAGACATCAAAACTGATGAGTTCAAAAACAGTTGAACAGTGGAAAAGGCTTCTTGATAGATGTATTGCATCAAATGGAAAGGACTTTGTAGGTGACAGAAGTTTAAACATGCAAGAATAAATACACAATTTTCTATAAATAAGTTCTGTGTTTTTTGGGTCCCCCTCATATGTATTGAGGACTATTATGTCTTCTTGATGAATTGACTTCCTTGTCATTAAGAAATGGTGTCATTTTTCATTGTAATGTATCTGGTTTTCTAAAATCTACTTTCTCTGATATTCATGTGGCTATGCCAACTTTCTTTTGGCTAGTGTCTGCATGGCATATCTTTTTCCAACTTTTGAAATAACTTTGAACCTATGAGTATGTGTGTTTCTGTTTGTAATGGGTTTCTTGTAGATGGTCCATAGTTGATCCTTTACTTGTATCTAGTACTTAATACTTGATGTGCTTAGACCATTTACAGTAAATGGAATTATTGATTTGGTTAGGTTTAAATCTACTATCTTGTCTTACAGATTTTTCTTACTTTATTTTAGATTAAATATTTTTAAATTTATTGTTTAGGTCTACTAATGGTATCCAGCCATCCCTCATTATTTTATTTTGTAGTGGTTGTCCTTGAGTCTATAATATGTGTTTTTAAACTTATAACCACCTATATTCAAATCATATTATTGTACACCACACATGATGTAGGAACCCTGTGATGGTATTCTTTTATTCCTTTGTTCTTTTCTCTTGAGCTATTTTTGTCCTACATTTTAATTGTATGTATGCTATAAATTACATAATATATTATTAATATATTTTACTTATATCATAAATTGTTATTGCAATAAATCTAAAGTGTGGCAAATGTACTATATATTTACACTTATGATTTGGAAAGGTTTTATTATGGAGTCTTTATATGCTTTTTGTCCACAACCCTATCCTTCTGGGACTCTATTCACATACATCTCAGGCTGCTTGTTATTGTACCACCGTTTATTACTTTTCCATCTTGATTCTTGCCATGCTTCATTTTACAGTTTTTTCTTTTTCATTTCTATATTATCAAAGTCATTATTCTGTTATCAAACTACTAGTAATCCAATCACATGTATTTTTTATTTCTGATACTGTATGTTTAGCTCTCAATTCTAATACTGTATGTTTAGCTTTCAATTCTGTATGTCTGTTTCATATGCCTTTCATTTTTCTTACCATTATGCTCTTGTTTTCTTTTACTATTGTCTTCTCCATCTTAATTTCCCCAATTCAGAGACTCAAAATGTAGTCACACAGGTGATTTTGATATTCTCATCTGCCGCTTCCCTTCTCTGTCACTTCTGGAATGTTTCTAATGATTAATTAGTCTACTGATTATCAGTCACTTTTTTTCGCTTTTACATATGTTTAGTAGTTTTCAATTCAATGGGAAATATTTTGAATGTTATATTGTTGCCTGCTGTATTTCGTTTTATTATTTTTTAAATAGTGTTAAATTTTTTTCTTAGCGGGTAATTTAATTATTTAGGACCAGTCAGGTTATTTCAAGACTTGCTTTTAAGTTTTTTAAATCATAACTTAAGCAGCCTTTAATCTACAACTTAATTAGCCACACTGCTAAGGCATCAATCTTCTGAGAAGTCACTCAATGTCCTGTATATCACAATGTCTCTCCACATCCATGGAAACATCCACCTCTCCCAACTTTGCATGAATATTGGAAAATTTTCTGCCTTTTTTTAATCCTCCTAGTTATTTTGTCTCTGAACTTGGGTAGTTTCCTCTCATGCAATATTCAGTCAAAGCCTTTGAACCTTTCTGAATCTCTCTGTTCACCTTCTTCCTTTACGTCATTCTACTCTGAACATTGTAAGTGTCATAGCCTCCAACCCCTATTTGTCTACTTGACTCAGATGTAACAGCAGGCTCTTTGGGATTTTCTTTCTCTTATGCAGCCTGGAAAATACCTGCAGGAATTAACCTAATGCAATCAGAAGTTTTTCTTGTTTATTTCCCTGTTTGTTCACTTTTATAATTGGTTAAGTTGTATGTGTGTGTGTGTGTGTGTGTGTGTGTGTGTGTGTGGTGGGGAGGGTTTCTAAGTACAACGTCTGTTAATTCATCTTTACTAAGACTTATGTGATTCATTTTAAAGTAATAAAACCACAAGTCTAAAACCACAACATTTTTGTAATTTAGATTCTTTATAATTCAGAACCATCTCTATTCACTCACAAATTCATAAGTTTTCATTTGAGATATTGGAAAGTAACATTATGCATTGTTAATGATAACAACACACCCCTCCCATTAATTATCTTAGTTTGACACCATATCTATTTGGAACCAAGAACTAAGTTAAAGTTAAAAGTATGCATCAATAAATTCCCATAGACCTATTTTTACAACTGTATGTGCATTGCTCATACACATTTCATAGAGAACTGTCATTACAAAACAAAACAAAAAGCCAGGGATGTAAAGGCTGAAAAGGAAAGAAACATTAGAAAAGTTAACAGGGTCAGCAAGTAGCAGAATCACATAAGGTGGCATTTAGCACATGCACTTTATGATCAAAAGGGTTTTCCACATCTTATATGTTTTCATTTCTAACTTGGAGGTGACCGGACCCCCTCTAGTGGGATAAAGAAGCATGCCAATTAGCCAAATTCTGTGTGCTTTGCCTTCAGAGAAAAACAACAAAATGTTCTGCTGGGGTTTTTTTTTTCTCCCTCATCCTCCTTTATGAGATTTTACTTTAAATTTAATATATTAATATAACTTAGAACTTTCAAAGTTTTAACATATTTACAAAATATCTTAGTGTTTTATTCGTATGTAATCCTTGTAAAGTAGATAGAACATGAATTTATGATCCTACTTACAAATATGAAGCCAAAGTTAGAATATAGCTTGACTTACCTGGTTCAGCTATATCAGTAAACAAGTAGTGTGATTAGAACTCACAAGTCTGATGTTAGCAGAAAGGTACTTCATATCATGATGATCACGGTAGAAGTTTCTACAAGAGAAGTTTACTGAGACCACTACTAGATCTTTAATGACAATCGTGCTGTACAATGTCCACATTTCCCCTTGGAGGGGAAAAAGCCAGAAAGCTTTCCAGACTTTTTTTCTCAGTATGTAACCTTTATAGTAGTTACTAAGATCATTGCAGAGACATAAAAAATTTCTAATTTATTATATGGGTTTTAGATTTCAAAATAACAAAAACAAATAACATGGATATACTCCTTGCAGAAAAGGTACCAGAAACTTATGGAAAGAACATTTTTTATGTATGAAAAAGAATTCCATCTGCTTAATTGTATCATCTTCCGGTAAGTACTAGAAAATGTCCTACTTTGGGGGTATTAGGGAAATACCTCAACGTCTCTTGGTTTTGTGGTGTGCACTTATTTAGAGGCTCCATTAACTTTGTTTTGCCAAGAAAACCTTTGGTGCCCCTTATGCAATGTGGATTTCTGTTTCAGTGAGTAAGATGGATGAGAGGACCAACTCAATCACCTAACTTCCAATTTTATCTCATCACCTCAAAACATATTTTTACACCTATTACCTAAAGGGTAATTAGAGGGAATGGTTGTGTGGTTTAGTGGTTAGAGACCTAGGCTGAGAATTAAAGAACCTAGCCTCTTTACTCCCACTCCTTGAGCTAACTCCATGCCACAGGGTTAACCCTTGAACTCCTGTAAATGCAGAGTTTTCACAAGGAAAACCAACAGTTCGTCAGAGGTGATGAAGCTAGTGTTTTCCAGAATAGAGCCACTATGTAATTGTCTTGGGCGACTATAATTTATTTTGAGGTTTCACAATTAATGGTAGATTTTGAAGACAGCTTTTAAGAGATCATGACCTGGAGTGAGCAGCGGGCACATTCTCTGTTGGTCATGGTTTACAGTGGCATGCCAGTAAAGGCAGAAGGGAATCCGCAAGACCAGTTTGTTTTAGAAAACAACCCAGGTACCAATGAAACTTACAACTGTCAACTTTATTTTACTTTTGACCAAATCCATAATGTTCCCGACCTAATAGTATACTATTGTAACTGCTGTTTAGTCCAAAAATACTAGCAGTTTCAAAGGAAAAATGGCAGAATAATGTATATTTTCACCCTTTCCCACTACACATTTCTGAATTCACTGGGGAAAAAAAGAAAAGAAAAGAAACAAAAAGGAAAAGATCATTTATCTATGCTAAAATTAAATTAAGAGCCAAGTTCACACCTCAAACTCTAGAAAATATTAACTGTTAATAGTATAGTTTGAATCAAGCTGAGGGACAACATTAGGAACTAGAAAATAAATGCTTTTGAGTACAGGAAACAACAATAAAACTTCTTGACAGTTGTTGGTTGTATTTCCCAAAGACTATTTTAAATTATGAACTTTTCACTCATAGAAATTAATGGAAAATAAACCCTCTGGCATAAATCTAAGACAACAGAATTATATAAATAAGAACTAGTATATTTAAAGAATGGGGAAAAATAAAATATCAAAACATAAATCAAAACATGAACAGAATTGACCCTAGAGAAAATAAAATTAATAACATTAAAGTCTAAAACAATCAGAACATAAAGACCCACTACAAGTCAACAATACACAGATAAAGATACCAATGTAAAATTGGGCAAAACATTTGAATAGAGAGACATTCGCCAAAGAAGATATACAAGTTGCCATAAATACATAAAAATATGCTCAGTAGCACAGGGAAACACAATCAAAACCACAGGAAACCCCTAGGACAGTTGAAATGAAACAAGTGTGTGCACATGCCCCCACACATACACGTGTTAAAAAGGATGTGGAATAAGTGGAACCCTTAAGCATTGTTTATTGGAATGTAAAATGGTGCAGTCACCTTGGAAAACAGTCTGGCAGTGTAATCACGGAGTTACCACATGACCTAACAATTCCGCTTTCCAATATATACCCCAAATATATGAAAACATACATCTACATAAGACTTGTACACAATTTTTCCCAGCAGTATTATTCATACTAACCACAAGTAGAAGCCATTCAAGTGCCCACCGTATGATGAATGGATGAACCAAACATGGCATATGCTAACAGTGGAATATCACTCATCCTTGAAAAGCATTGAAATGGGCCGGAGGGAAATATCAATAAGTGGAGCACAGGGAATGTCTAGGGAAGTAAAATTACTCTGTTTGATACCATAGTGAGGCTGACATACCATTTTGCATTTGTTAAACCCACAGAATGTCCAACACCAAGAGTGAGCCCTAATGTCAACTATGGATCTCAGGTGACAATGATTAGTTAAAGAGTGGTGATAACGATTAGTTAAAGATTCAGTGGTTCAAAAGGATATTTCAACACGGACGTAAGTTCTGTATGTGTGCTTTTGTAATTGGACTGTTTCCTTGAGAAATCTTAAGCCTAGAAGAAGAGAAAGACAAGTAGCTGATAATGATGCAGAGCATTAGCCTATCAAGGGTAGATAAGATACCTACAAATGTGAGCAGGAATGGCAAATCCTCAGCTCTCAGAGGGCAGGCAACCTGGTAGGTGACAGTGGACTTGAAATAGACAGTTGAGAGAAGAGGAGCAAGCTGAAGGGAAGGGCAGCATTTGAAATATTTAAAGTAAAATGGGAAATCAAGCAAAAATGGGCAACAAATCAATGTGGTATGTATTTGAAGGAATCCCTGGTTGGTCTTGGCTTCTGGAGAACCAAATTGCAACAGCGACAGGGAACTCAAGATTGTTTCTCAGTGTTTTGTCACTGTGAGTCCTGCTCAACCTTTGTACCCGCCACAGACAGTAAATGAGGACTCCTTCCACCATGCTCCATCTCCCTGAACTGGCCAAGACAGTTGTCTAATTAAAATCAGTGTTCTCGGAGTTCCCTCGCAATCGTAGACTCTTGGGCAAACCACATGACAATGAAATAGAAACAATATCTGTCCCACCTGTTAAAGACATGTTTTGAACCCTTCAACGTTTTTTAAAAATGTACCCTGATTTCTTTAACATCACAGGAATGTTTTAAAAAATTGTTTAATATATTTTTAACACCTATGTATGCCTGGTTTATGTTAAATGAGAGTAAAATGGCAAAAACAAAATAAAACAAAACAAACAAATGGTGACACTGACCACAATGATTAGACAGTATGATAAGAATTATGAAAACAGGCGGTGAAGTTCATTGACAAAAAACGGGCATGGTATAGGTGGGCTGTGGGCATGTGTGTGGGATCGAGACCGCCTTAGATGAGGGTGTTCATGGTATCCCCATGGAGACAAAAAGTCCGTGTTCAAGGTTGGCTTATGTCTTCCTTGCACATTCAGTCACTATGGCATTTTGGCATGTTTAAACTCACGCGGTTGTTTAATGTTTTATGTTGTTATTACATAGTCCTAATGATAATTTGTAAACTTAACACAACTCCATCTATAATTCAAATGACGTTTTGAACATGTCATCTGAAAAAACAAACATACTTGACTTGTTGATAATTTTTTTTTTTAGTGTTGGAGTCTCACTCTGTCGCCCAGACTGGAGTGCAGTGGCATGCTCCCAGCCACAGCAGCCTTGACCTGCTGGGCTCCAGCGATCCTTCTTCCTCAGCCTTCCAAGTAGCTGGAACTACAGGCGTGCGCTACCACGCCTGGCTAATTTTTGATGCATTGTAGAGACAAGGTCTCGCCAAGTTGCCCAGGTGGGTCTCGAACCCTCAGGCTCAGGAAATCCACTCACCTCGGTCTCCCAAAGTGCTGGGATTACAGGCTGAGCTACCGAGCCCAGCCAGATCATTTTTTTAAATAAAAAGCTTTCCACCCAACATTGTAATGCATTGTAAACCTGCAGTATATAAAGCAGAGTGGCATTAGAAATAAATCAATGGAGCAGAAATTCCTAAAAATCTATTCAAATTATTGCAAGGTTTCACAAATCTGAAAGGTGGAAATGGTTGTCTCTATATGCTTTAATCATAGTGGCTTTATTTGCAGATACAGATTGAGCATCTGTAATGTGAAAATTTGCAATCCAAAATGCTGCAAAAATCTGAACTTTTTTGAGTGCCAACATGATACCACAAGCGAAAAATTCCACACATACTTAGCACAGATTTTGTTTTATGCACAAAATTATTTAAGATGTTGTGTAAAATTATCTTCAGGCTCTATGTATAAGCTATATACAATATAAATGAATTTCATGTTTAAACTTGGGTCCTATCCCTAAGATATCTCATTATATAAAAATAACTTTTGGTCCCAAGCATTTTGGGGAAGAGATCCTTCAGCTGTGCACAGTTTGTAGATTGCATCACGGGGTTTCCTTGAATATGGCAGGATGTCAAAGGTCGTAGGAGGATGGTGAGTTTGGGGTATTCTCGTCCTGCGGGGTTGTTGGGGCTTGGTCATGTCCCTCTGCTGAAGGCCCTAGCTCCTATCACATGGTGCTCTCTTTAGCTACTCTTTCACCAGGCTGGTACCAGGGTCTCCCCGTGTTCTTTCAGAATAAGCGTAGGGAACCATCCTCGCTAGCCTCAGGGTATTTCACATTCCTTTATGTGTTTCCTTTGAACCTGCCTACATCATTGTACATATGACTCTTATTGAACTTTTCCCTCATCATCTCATGTGATTGCACCCTCTTTGTCTCATTAGGGTTTCTAACTGATAACAGTACTCTCCAGCAGAAAAAGCCTCAAGAAAGGAACCCTTAACAATAGGATTCTGAGACTGAGTTTCTGACAGTTTCAAGGAGAATAAGGACAACCTCATTATTCTTATACTGAGTAGGCTGAGATCCTCCTAGTCCATGGTCCATAATGACATTATGATTTTTGTAGAGGCCTTCCTGCCGGAAGAAGTGCCAGTGAACTCATGGCATCAGAAGCTCACGCGACTGTGGCTGTGAGATGTGGCAATAACTGTAGTTATATGATAGTGGTCAAGGAGCTGACACTGCGGACTGTACCGATTGGACTCAGGAAAGACGATGTACTATATGCGAGGTATATATAAAATATAAATACATGTCCTGTTTAGGTGTGGGTCCCATTCCTAGCTCATTTAAAATATGTCAACATATTCGCGATTGGCAAAATTTTCACTTTCCTAATACTGAGAGCAGGTGGAAATTAAAAAAAATCTGAAACTGGTTGCCTCAAACTTCTGTCGTGAAGCAAAGTGAAATGGTTTTTTCCAAATGGTCACCTTTTTCATAATACAACTGTAAGTTGCAGGCATATCCAGGATTTGCCTCAGACTCCACTCTGACTAGCGTTCGGTACTTTGTAGTTTTATTCAGATTATAAACCCAATATATATTATATATATCACATATATACATTTCTTCATTTACATTGCATCATTACATTACTATCTGTCTCACTATCACTAATAAGTTCACTGGATTCACCTTCGACCTCAAAAATCTCATCAGCATATATTTCTTCATTTTCCATAATTATGGTAAATTATTTTTATCATTGAAGTAAAAAAGCCCTGAAAGATCAAAATACAAGTATACAACACTAATAGCAACAAAATAATGACCCATTTGCAATTTTTACCAACTAGGTAAATCCGAAACAACATTGCACAGTTGATATAAAATAATTATCTCTATTAACTTACTGTCTCCTTGCCTGACTATTCACTTTCAAGCAAAATATAATAATACATAGGATAGTGTTGCAGCAATCAGAAACAGAATTTGCAAAGACGTAAATTCACATCAGAGGCAACCAAGAACAGGATTTGGAATTTGGATCGCGTCAGTGACCGCAAGTGAGTTAATATTTCGAAATCTGAAAATAAATTAATTTTAAAAAACTTTGAATCACTGCTGTGTCATGTGGTGTTGGTAGAGGGGGAACTGCACATTAGGTCACGCTGGGATTGCAGGGTCGCAGCCTTGTGTCATTCAGCCCCGCCTGGTTGCTCATGGGATGGTCTGGGAACAGATGGAGCAAAGGGAAGATCTTGAGATGTGAGAGAAAGAACCCTGGGCAGACATCAATAAGGTGAGCACTGTGAAACCCCCTCCCCCCCCAAGTCCTCTTGCTGCAAGTTGAGACAAGTTTCGCCACTGGTTCTGAGGGCAGAAGTGTCGTCCAGACAGACACCCTTCCTCCTTCAGTGACTGTTTTCCGGGCAGTTGTCTCACAAAGGAGGCCGACTGTCCCCAGATTTCTCCCCGCCATTCCTCCCTGACTGCAGTTCACAGATTCACGTCCCAGAAGAACACAGACTGAGAGTGTGAGACCTAGTCCTTCTAAGAAGGTCAGGACTTCCCAAATTGTACCAGAGGGAATCGGAAGCTCACACATGGAAATAAATTCTTAAGTGCTAGACCCAGGAGGATAAATGATAAGGCTTGGGTCTAGCCAAATTTATTGATGTGATAGGCTCACCTAGGATCTGGGGCTTAATGTGTTGATGTAAGTAAGCGCTTAGGAAACGTCGCATCGTCTCATGGCTGCCTGAACTCCATGATGGCTTATGACCAATGTGGCTTGATGCTGGGACTCCCCCATCACACCATAGAGGAAATTATTGGGAGACTCAGGGAGTGGAGAACGTTGGGTTGGTTGGATGATGTGCACGCTTCTTGACTTCCCTAGCATAGTCTCTGTTAGAGTCCCTATCAAGTTCTGGAGAAACTTCTCCTCACCATTAAGCTTCAAGAGCTCTATAGTGGTCTCATCTCCAAGCTGGAGAGGATGATGGAAGATGGAACTGGACATGCACCATGATCTCTACGGAAATAAACGCAACCTGGAGAAAATGTTAGAGCTGAGCTGATGCCATCACCATAGCATGCTCTAGGGATGGGTTCAGAATCAGACATTTTTACATATAGTGGTCTTTGGGGTTAAGGTAGTTATCAACCTATCAAGCTGCTGCTTTACATAAATGTATATCTGAGATGTGACTGGCAAAAACATAATTCGAGGTCCTGTGCAGTAAGTTCATCTTACCTGGTCCCAAGTGAACACAGAGCACCTGGAATGAGGAGGAACTCAGGCCCCTTGAAGGAAGGGCCCCAGCACAAGTACAGGTGTATACAGAGGGTACCAAAAATGTATCCACATTTTAAGAAAGGAAAACACTTTTTTAAAGTTGTAACACTTAAGAAGATGAATACAAGTCACATGTGACTTCTGCAATTACAAGAGGCGCTCAAAGAGGTCACCATCAGCATCCAGTTCTGATGATGGTGCACTAAAAGTAATATATAGACAACATCTGTTAAAATGTGTATACATTTGTTTTGGCACAGAAGCTGTCAGGATGCCAGGACAGGCCTGACACACACAGGAGGCTTCCCCTGTGACGCATGCCTGACTCAGCATAACTGAGAAATGGTATTGTAATGTTGACATCAGTATCCAGGCTGCATTCTCGGTCTGGCATGATGTGGACTCAATTTGCTGAATTACAAGGGGGACCCCCAAATACCCAAAATTATCTTTGGGAGTGCAGACCGTTTGTAGTAGAGGTTTTCCCCAACTAGCTAAGTGTTCAAGGAGCCCATCAGCATCCGTGCACCAGCTAGTGTTGTAAGGGGCTGCATTCTGCTTCAGTGAAATTTTTTTGGAGCTCCTTTCAACGTGTTTGCCCATTTCATGATGGGTGATTTATGAGTGCGCCTGCCCACACCGCGCAGTGTTCAGCAGTTTTTGACTAAAACCGGCATGACCCCCATACCCCACCCTCCCTGCTCACCCGATTCCACCTTGAATAGCTTTTTTGGTTTCCCTGGATGGAAAAAGTACTCAAAGGGAAACGTTTTGTTGATGTGGAAGAGATGAAACAAAAAACAGCAAGAAGCACTAAAAAGCATCAAAATTGACAAGTTCAAAAACTGTTTTTAGCAGTGGAAAAAAGTGTCTCACAGATGTATTGCATCCAACGAAGAGTACATTGAAGGTGAATGAAGTTTAAACCTGTAAGAATAAATATAAATTTTTTATAATAAATTATGATTTTCGGCGGTTCCTCCCTCATAGGTGCCTGTCATCATAGACCAAAATACTCTAAAGTATGATCACGAGAGCCCAGGAAATATCGCTTCTCTACATCTAAATAATAAAAAGCATCACTTGTACAATTTGGAGGAAAAGCTGATTTAAATAGCTTCTTTTCATTGTTGCCTACAGTCTATAAAATTTAATGGTTGCCATTTTTCCTCAGAGTGGTGATAACATATGCATGGCACTGTTTTAAAACTGTACACACCACAATAAACCACCTAAGAGAGTAAATATATATTTACTTAATGCAAACGCTTTTTTGATCAATTGCTATCATCGTATGGGGCTGACTTATACATTCCTACATAAAGTAGAATAAGAATATAGCAAAATTATGCCGAGTTGAGAATACTTCCCCCAAAAACATCCTAGTAAGGAACCAAAAAAGTGAAATCAAGGTAGTGTCCCCATTATTTCAAAAAATAGTTTTGCTAACCTTAAGTAAATAAATGCCAAGGAAAATATCATCATAATTTACCATAGTGAGCTACGAAGTTACTGGATTATAATGCATATAACACAATGAAAATCTCAATTTCATTTCTCTTGAGTTTTATATATATATATATATATATATATTTCACAAGAATAGAAAATTTAATACAAAGAAGTATATGTGTATTTTTTTAATTATTCAGAATAATGATACATGTATTTGGTTTACAATCCATGTATACATACAGGCCAAAGGGCTTGATGCAGTGTTTTAATTAAGCCATGGGTCACCAAGGCCAACCAGAGGTGTAGGGAGAAGTGACAGAGACAAACTGAATCCTTTGCACCTCATCACATTCTGCTAGTGAAAACCAAATGCTCAAGCCTGACATTCTTGAACATTCTGCACTTTCTTCTCCAGGAGCACTGGGAATCAGGGTTTCATCAAGCCTCAAAAAATAATAATATTAAACATCTTCCAAACACTAATTCTTATGATTCATAGCTTTTTGAGTAGATGGAAAGGAAAAAAAAATCACATTAAAAAATTGTTTTTTTTTTAAAATACTGAACATCTCAACACATACATTGTGTCTTTAGCTTCTGGTAACCAAGTAAAGACTTTGTGTGTCTGAAAGCGTTGAGTAGTCTTTACTGGTACCTGAAGATGGAGAAAGAACTTAAAGAAGACAAATCACTGATAGTCACAAGGTGGTCTTCAGAGCCCCCCACAGAGACCGCCTCCCCCCGAGCCACTTTCAGACAAATCTAGGGTCATTCAGCGGGCAGATTCTCAAAGAGGATGGTGCCTTGTCTAGGACCAGCAACAAAGCCTGGCAGAGGATGGAAGGTACCCAGCTGGTGAAGCTTTGGGAGCCCAGTGCAGGTGCCAGTCCTGGTATCCCCCGAGGAGGCCTCTGGGTCCAACCTCGTAGGAAGCCACAGCTCAGAAACAGAAAGCGGGGCATCACTCTTTCTGCTGGAATGTGGGAGGAGGGAACACATTAACAAAGGCTAAAGGCACAGCCTCAGTCACAAGGCATTTGCCATCCCCGCCCTGGGAGAGAGTTGGGGGGTTGGCACCATCCCAGCATTCTGCCCTGTCCTTCTCCTGTTCACAACACACACAGGACTAGCCAGCGCCTTCCTCCCCGTGGATCCTGGTGCTCTAAAATTCTACACTGCTCCAAGCTGTGCCATGAGCCCACCGAGGCAAACCCTCTAGCCTAAACATGTTTTTTCACCTCCTACATGACCACAGCTGGCCCCTTGCACGTGGGTTTTGAGTCACTAGCTTTGGGCAAGGGATGACCTGTGCCCATCATCCCTGCGGGCTGGTGTCTGACTTGGTAGAGAGGTTGCTCGATGGTTGTCACTCTTCCCTGCTGTCAACCAGCGAGTGCTACTGCATACCCCACCATCCACCTGGTGAAGCAGGCTTCCCAACCGCTCCACTGGAATGCCTGTGACCGCTCTGTCTTTGTCAATCCTTCTCCATTGGCGGAGAACCAAATTGGGAGTCGGAGAAGAGGCGAAAACGGGTCATCTGAATGGCTCCCTGTGCTATTCTGGGTCTATTTGTACAGCAATATGTTTGTCCCAGAAATCCAATTGTCTTCATGTTCAGGGGACCAAAGCCAAGCTCAGCAAAATAACATAAAACTTAAAAATCACTTGGAAGTCCAATTGAGCATGAAATGGATGTTGGGAAAGACATCAGTAATGGTAAGGAGTATTGCAAATGATTCAGAACCGGCATGTGGATTAAGCTAGAAAGATCAGTTTACATTGTGAAACACTCAACATCGTTCTGCTTAAGGCTTCATCTAAGCGACCCTTCACGAGGGTCAACTGCAGCGCGAGCTGGCCAGGACTCTGCACAGCAGGGGTGTGAAGGGTGGAAGGCTTCCCGACGCCCTGGTGCTGTGCACTTGAACTTCAGAGCAGAAATGTGTACAGCCTCCAATCCGCAGGAAGCAGGAGATCTGCAGGAACAGGAATTGAAAGGCAATTACCTGGCATCGGAATGGCACAATCTGTTCAAGGGACTTGTTCCCCGGCATGGGGTCAGTGGGAGAGGGAGCTGAGCTGGTACCAGAGTCTTTCTCCAGCCTCAGCAGTTCCCAGAGAGACTGAGGGATTCTGGCCAGGTCTTAGAGCCAGCAGAGCAGAGGGCTGCGTCTTTTGATTTTTTTTTCTACCTATACAGAAAATTTCTATGTCACAGACATTGAGGATGTACATTTTTATAAAGCAGTATGCTTTGGGTTTATTTATAATCAGTCTTTTCCTCTCTGCCTCCTGCTTAGAATATATTAGATGAGCAATTCTTATATGAGCCAGAATCAAGGCAAGAAAGAAGGGAAAGCAAAACATGCAAAAACAAGACCTACCTCTGAAACAAAATAAGAGAGTAATCAGGTAGCAATAGGAGTTTCTATTTTGAACTCCAGTTATTTCTATTTTTATTTTGGAAATTCAACTAATATCTTAAAAGAGAGCATACACATCATTCTTGGTATAGTGTTACTACTCATTCTGGCTAAAAAAAAATGTAAAAATAATTTTTAAAATGCAACTCTAGGAAAGATGACAAGGGATGACAAGGGATGTATTAGAAAATCACAGAACCTTCACGCCCTGATGACTTAAGAGTTCCTGACATGAAACTGAGACTGGGCTTTAATCTCCAGAAATAAAGCCTGTAGAAATCTCTTGGCAAGGGACATTTAACATGTAAATTTGTAATAAACACTCAACAAATTCTATGTATTTTTGTTCAATGTATATAGTTTGATATAATAGGTAAGATAAAAGACAAGCAATGACTTAAAGACTGATGTGACAGATACCTTTCATGGAATACAAGCTGTATCTACCTGTTCTGTACAAAATGTAAGCACATAAATAAGAAATAACAGAAGTGAGACAATCCTTAGACCAGCTGAGCTGCTTCACTTTTCTTAATGTGGTCTTGTTTTATAAAATAGATAGTATGAGAGCACAAGCATTAAAAATGTGAACCTTCAGCCAGGTTCGGTGGCTCAGCTTGTAATCCCGCACTTTGGGAGGCTGAGGTTAGTGGATTCCCTGAGCCGGCGGGCTCGAGACCCGCCTGGGCAACTTGGCGAGACCTCATCTCTACAATAAATCAAAAAATCAGCCAGGCTTGGTGGCGCGTGCCTGTGATTCTGGCTACTCGGAAGGCTGAGACGGAAGGATCGCCGGAGCCCAGTGGGTCGAGTCTGCAGTGGCCGGGAGTGGCCACTGCACTCCAGTCTGGGCGTCAGAGAGAGACTCCAACTAAAAAAAAATGTGAGCTTTCACATGCATGATTTATTTTCACCCTGGAGAGCAAGGTGGTTAGAGAAGAGAATTTTCAAAAATCTTTTGAATTATGTTTGTGACTCTCATGTATTTGTTATGACATCATCTGAAATAAAGGTATCTTATAAACAAATAGAAGTAATGAATGTCACCAGACTATTATTACACATGATGGACAGAGGTTGCATAAGAGATGGAAGACTCCTGAGCATTAGAGAAAAATTTAGCTTTTCCACCTCTGAGGTCAAACCAGGTAGCACTCGAGGCAAATGTTTCCTTGCTTTTCTCTGCTGTTGTTGTTATTTTTGTTTATGTGTCTTTGCTTTGTTTTTCTGCTTTCAAACCTTTATCACCTTTCAGCTCTGAATCCCTGACAGTTTGGGAGCAATAATAAAATGTAAACTTTTGACGTTTAAGTGAAAGTGTTTGCTTTTCGACATTGGTGAGCTTCAGTTCACAAGGAGTGACCAGCCCGATTCTGGTCATGAGCGTTTACAAATAACACCACGTGTGCGTATCTCTAGGCCAGACAGGTCTTATGGTTTTAAAGGCCATGGTCCTTCTGAAGTATTCCTGGGAGGTCAGCGTTTATCAGAGCATTGCATTAGTCATGGTTACTTTCAGAGAGAGCAAACTGCTTTCCAACACAGAGCTTGGACAGAAAATAACCTGTTTTCCCCCTTGATATTTTGTGAGATTGTTACTGGCACAAATATATTCCAAGTTATCAAAGAAAAGGGCGGAAATAGATGAGATGTTTACAAGGATTCCAAAATTTGGAGTGGAAATTCTTAGTACAAATGCCTTTGAAGATAAGAGGAGCTGGAAGCCAAAACTCTTGACAACTCAGGGTCAAATGACTTTCAGAGATGCCATTGAAAGGTCAGATGACCACAGCCACCGCCACAGCCACAGTGAATGCAAAGCTGTCCAAACAGCAGAGTGAAGCCTTTGGAGACAGCGAGTTTGCCTTTCCCTGCTCTCTGCACAGTGATTTCAGGTTGTTGGATTTTTCTTAACATCCTTTGGTTTATCATCAATGTGTGGGTCCAGCCCACCAAGGAGGGTTTAAAAAGAATAAGAAGGAAACTTGCCAGCACAATATTCTAAGACCAAAGTAGTGGACCCCAGTTGACTCTTTTCTCAGGGATTCACTAACCAGATGGCAATCACCTCCCTAATACTCACTTTTCTCACGGTGAAATCAAGGGCATTGGAAAGGATCATACTTCTTTCTTCAGCTTAGGAAATTCTTTCTGGAAGAAAATGACAAGTTAATTAAACTAAAAAGCTTCTGCACAGTCAAAGAAATAATCAATAGAATGAACAGACAGTCTAAAGAACGAGAGAAAATGTTTGCAACCTTTGCATTGCACGGAAGACTAATATCCAGAATTCACAAGGAACTCAAACAACTCAACAATAAAATAAAATAATCTCGTTAAAAAGTGGGCAAAGGACATGAACAGACATTTTTCAAAAGAAGACACGCAAATGGCCAACAAGCATATGAAAAAATGCTCATCGTCACTAATCATCAGAGAAATGCCAGTGAAAACCACAATTAAATAGTGTTTTACACCAGTCAGAATGACTATCATTAAAAAGACAAAAAATAACAGGTATACATTCTTACTGGGAATGTAAAGTAGTACAACCTCCATGGACAACAGTATGGAGATTTCTTAAAGAACTAAAATAGAACTACCTTTTGACCCGGAATCCCACTACTGAGTATTTGCTCAAAGGAAAAGCTACTTGCGCTTGTAGGTTTATTGCACTACTATTCACAATAGCAAATAGATGGAATACACCTAAGAGTCCAACAACAGATAATTGGATAAATACAATGTGGCATCTATACACAATGAAATACCATTTAGCTAAGATAAAGAATGAAATCATGTCTTTTGCATAAATGTGGATGGAACTGAAGGCCATTATCTTAAGTGAAACAACTCAGACACAGAAAGACAAATACCCGGTGTTCTAACCTGCAGATGGGAACTAAATAACATGTCCACATGGGTGCGATGTGTGGAATGCCGGACACTGGAGACTCAACAGAGGCGGGTACCCGAGGGGGTGGATGGTGAGAAATCCCTTAATGGGTACAGTGTAGTTTGTTCTGGTGACAGATATGATAAAAGCCTAGCTTTCACCACTAAGCAACCAAGATTCCCTGTAACAAAACTACACTTGTCCTTAGTACATTTATACGAATAAAATTTAAAAATAAGAAAATCGTATCATTTAGAATAAATGAATGCAAGGGATACACTCGTAGCATTCTTCTCTGAAGCAGACTGCAAGGGCTGGAGGAGAAGCAAATGTGGAAACTCTAAGCTCCTCTGATGTTCACGACCAATGTTCCTCTGCTCCACTGCCTTCCATTTGAATGTGCCTCTGATTTCACACCACTCTTTTTTCTTACTTAATGCCTGGGATCAGTTTCTACCCTGGCGATTTGCTTTACATAGTGAAATGTATTTTGTCAGTATTTCACCTATTATACGAGGGGGGACCCCCACAAAAAACAAAATTTATTTTTTTAAAAAATGTGTATTGGGCCATTGCCTTGCTAGCGTCTGGTGTGGCCATGTTCGCTTTGAGCTATGACTGCCACCATGCTTCCTGGCTTTGGCCCCCTCCCCCACCTTGGGGAGGTGAATCTCCTCTTTCTCCTTTTCTCCAATTTACTTGCTAAATGAACTACATTTTCTAACCTCAAAAAAATGTGTATTTACTCTTACATTTTTAAACTTCAATCACCTTCAAAGTGCTCTTTGTTGAATGCAATACACCTATCGAGATGCCTTTTCCACTGCTCAAAACAGTTTTTAAACTGGTCAGTTGTGGTGCCTTTTAGTACTTCTGCTGTTTTTTGTTTCCCCTCTTCCACATCAAGCAAATGTTTCCCTTTGAGGACTTTTTTCATCAGGGAAACAACAAAAAGTCATCCTGCGAGACCTTGTGAATAGGGAGGGTGGGGCATAGGGGTCATACTGTTTTGAGTCAAAAACTGCTGAATACTCAGCATGGTATAGGCAGGTGCACTCATAAATCACCCATCATGAAATGGGCAAACGTGTTGAAAGAATCTCCAAAAGAAATTCACTGAAACTGAATGCAACCTCTCCCAACAACGCTAGCTGGTACACTGATGCCAATGGCGTCCTAGAACATTTTTGTAGTGGGGGAAGCCTGGACTATAATGGGCCCACCCTTCAAAGGACAATTCATTTGGGGGGGATTCCCCCTCATATTTCCAACTTCATATCAGTATCTGATAAAAGCCTGCAGATGTCAAGTACATTGAATAATACCATAAAAATATATGTCTCGTGAATTTTGGTTTTAGGTATAATAGAGAAATAAGGTCAGGTATTTTAATAAATCGTCAGGACAGCAACTGTTCATTCTAAACCCCTACTGAACAGGGGGACTGATTGCTGGTGAGAAGTCTGCAATCTGTGATGTCAATTCATTCACTGTCATGACTGGCAAAAATTCAAAGCTGTTTGTTATAATAAGGTTTTATATTTATTTGACCCTTTAAAGACCACGCTACAAGGTTTCAGTCTTCTTTAATTTGCCAGCGCAAATGCTTGCTCAATTTATAAATGAAAAAAATAAACAAAGGGAAGATTAATTGATGTGCCTACATTCTCTCATTAAGTTGTTAATTGTACTCAGGATGAAGTTATAATTCACTTGAAAATAGGGTTTTGTTGTGCTTCTCTCCAGACCAGTGTTTTTCTAAATAATTTGGCTGAAAACTATAACAAGAACATTTTATCTGTGACCCAATAAAGATACACACCCACAACACTAAAACATGAATTTCATGAAATTAAGTTTAGTCTTTCTTTTTTCTTTTTCTTTCTTCCTCTCTCTCTTTTTTTTTTTTTTTTTGCTGTTTTTTGTTACTTTTTCTTTCAAACCAAAGATGCTATTTGGACTCATTAATTGATTTTCCAACCTTCTAACATGTCCAGGTAAGCAGATTGAAAAACATTGTTTTAAATTTTAGGCCCTCAGGTGTCTTTTTGATAGCAATCTTGTTCTATTATTAATTTTTAGAAAAATAAAGCAATAAAGATGATGTCAATATAAACATGGCAGCAAACCTTTCTAGAAAAAAAACCCTCTTTTTCCTGACAACCTAGTTTTACTACTATTTTGGACTAAAAAGTCCCTCACCCTAACTGCCTGTCTTTTTTGAAACAATGATATTATCTCAACAATTAATTTTATTTTTAACACCTCTACTTGGACATAATTAAACAGTTGTTAATTTTTATACATTTTAAAAATGTTCTTTGTTGTTAAAAGTTTTGGTTAATATTGAAATGTTTATGTCTATTGATGTATTTAGGCACTTAAAAATCATGACGTTTGAGCAACTAAAAATGACCACAGTATCTTCCTACTGCTAGTGCTGACCATTATGAACCTCTAATCTATAAACATATCTCCAGACACCTGATTTTGCCAAAAAATGTAGTTGTTCTTTCAATCAATTAGAAACAATTATTTTAAAATTTAGGAGAGAAAATTTTCTTAAGAAACATTCAGTATGATGGGGCTTACATTACACTTTATTATTATTATTACAGATGCTTTTTAAAAATCTGCTAAAAGCTATACATCCATGACATCCAAAAAGGTAGACACTAGACAAAGGTGACTAATGAGCATTTGAAACGTGGTTAGTGTGACAGAGGAACTGAATTTTTGTATTTGATTTGATTATAATTAATAAAACGGAAAACTGATACTTAGCTAGTTTTTGGAAAACCTCTAAGGATGTTTGGAACAACTTGAGCACATGAGTCTATATTTGATTGAATCAAAACACAGATCAAGTATTTCCAGTGAAAAGATAACATTTGAATTGAGATGTGCTGTAGGAGTAGAATACACACTGATTTCAAAGACTTGAAAAAAAAGAATATAAAATCTGAGACTCATAATCATTTTTGTTGATTTCATGCTGAAATGATAATATTTTAATGTATTATGTTAAATAAGGTACATAATTAAAATTCATTTTATAGTGTCTTTTTTACTGTCATAACTGCTACATAATTACCTCTGTGGCCCACAAGATGTATTTATTGGACAGCACTGATCTAGACGGTTCTCCCTTTTCCGGTCTCCACACATGCCCAAACATCAAAATAATGCATCAATGCTTGTGCCCGTGGGTTTGGGTCCAGCCCAGGCAACTTGGGAGACCTCGTCTCTACAATAAATCAAAAAATTAGCGAGGCATGGAAGCACAGGCCTGTAGTTCCAGCTACGCGGAAGGCTGAGGCAGAAAGATCACCAGAGTCCAGCAGTTCGACACTGGGGTGGCCAGCGAGTGTGCCACTGCACTCCAGCCTGGGTGACAGAGTAAGACTCCAACTTAAAATAATAATAATAATAATAATAATGCATCAAATTCAGGATAAATAGACCCTCTGAAACATCAGCCTAAATTTCTATCTAGTCATCCCAATGAAAAGTCACCCTTGAATTAAGACCATTTCTCCTATACAGAAGAGGGAACCGGCTCTATGGGAATTTTGGTGACTTACTATAGGTCAGCTAGTAAGGACCAAAACAAGAGTAAACCCCAATGCAATTACTTCCATTAATTTCCACCTTAATGGCACTTAAATATATAAATTAGAATCTTACCTACATGTAGCTAGCCATCATCAACTTTTCAAATGAGATGCATGCATATACTTCAGACGCAATGACACTTGCAAATGTTGTGCACACCTTGAAGACAATTATTTGCAAATAAATGATACCATCACCAAGGCCACAATTAATACATTGAGAATATATAAAAGTGCATTTGGAACATTGTTTTCCAAAGGATATCACTTTCCCTATTTGTAAAGTTTAATTATCCTACATAGAAAAACAGTCTTTGTGATAAAATCTCTCAGCAAGCTAAGCATAAGACAAAACTCCCTCAACTACACAAAGGACATTGCTTTGATTTGAATATTTATCCCCTTCAGAACTCATGCTGAAATTTCATCGCCAGTGTAATGGTATTGGCAGGTGGGGATTTAAAAAGTATTAGACCTTGAGGACTCCATCCTCATATGTGAGTTTAATGCTTTTTAAAAAGGGCTTTCGGGAGTGGATTGCCTCTCTTCCCCTTCTGCTCTGCTGCCCTGTGAGGAACAGCATTTCTCCCCTCTTGAGCAGGGGTCCCCAACCATTTCGGCACCAGGGACCAGTTTCATGGAAGACAATTTTTCCATGGACCAGAGGCCAGGGGGCGTGGTCATCAGGCATTAGATTCTCATAAGGAGCGGCAACCTAGATCTCTTCCATGTACAGCCCACAATAGGGTTTGCACTCCTACGAGAATCTAATGCTGCCACTGATCTGACAGAAAATGGAGCTCCACTCACCAGCTGCTCACCTACTGCTGTGCAGCCTGGGTTCCTAACATCTGCAGCCTTGGGACTGTAGACTCCTGCTCTAGAGGATGTTAGGCACCATCTTTGAAGCAGAGAAGGAGCTCTCACCAGACACCAAATCTGCCAGCACCTTCATCTTGGTCTTCCCAGCCTCCAGAACAGAAATAAATTGCTGTTCTTTATAAATTTCCTATTCTATGGCATTCTGTTATAGCAGCAAAAAATGTATGGAAACAAATATCTCCAAAATCTATAGCCAACATCATATTTGATGGTGAGGAACTAGAAACTTTCCTGCTAAGATCAGAAACAAAGCAAAGCTGACCCTTCTCACCACTCCTTTTCAACATTGTACTGGAAATCCTGGCAAATGCAATATGACAAAAAAAGGAAATAAAAGGTATTTATATTGGGAAGAAAGAACTAAAACTGACTTTATTCACAAATGACATAATTATTTACATAGAAAATCTGAGGAATTAACAGAAAAAATCTTAAAACCAATAAGCAAACATAACAAGGTAGTAGGTTACAAGGTCAATGTATAAAAATCAATCATATTCTTAGATTCTAGCAATAAGCAATTTGAAGGAATTTGAAATTAAAGCACAATACCATTTACGTTAGCACCACAAAAATAAAATGCTTAGGTATAAATCTAACAAAGTGCATATAAGATCTATATGAGAAAAATTACCAAAAAAATCAAAGAAATTAAAAAACAACCAAATAAATGGAGAGAGGTTCTATATTCATGGGTAGGAAGAATCAATATTGTAAAATGTCAGTTTTTCTCAACTTGATTATAGGTTTATTACAATTCCCATCAAAATCTTGGGAAGTTATTTTGTGGATACTGATGAACTTATTCTAAAATGCAGATGTGTGTTTAAAAATTGTTAAACTTTATATTTTCTTTATGTCTCAACGTCCCAAAAGTAAGTTGTGAATGCTCCACCCAGGGGACAAAGTCCACATGTGTGATAAGATTGGTCCTTGCCCAAAAGTTCCCCTTCTGGCTCTTTCTGGTCTGAGACCTAAAATTATTCAAATGCACCAATGAAACTCCTTGATGCCTGTCACTTGTGTATATCCCCTGACCTCTAAGAAGCAATTGCTCACAGATCCTCTCATTTTTGTCTCCCCACCTGCCTGGCTGAGGCTGCTTCCTTGGTACTCCCCGCCATGACTCCTATCCTGCTTTCTTTTCTAGGACCTGTGAGCATAATATGTCCTTTCATT
>CAUYQG010052190.1:0-29809 GCA_963574415.1 Tarsius wallacei
GTACAAGAACAGGCATATAGACCAATGGATAGAGATTCTGGAAGCAAAACCTCAATTTTTTAACCAACTCATCTTCGACAAAGCCTCAAACAACAACTACTGGAGAGAGGCGAACCTATTCAGTAAATGGTGCTGGGAAAAATGGCTGATCACAAGCAGAAGATTGAAACAGGACCCCTTCCTATCACCCTACACAAAAATTAACTCTAAATGAATTAAAGACCTAAACGTAAAATCTCCAACTACAAGAATCTTAGAAAACGCAGGAGACACCCTTATGGAAATTGGAGCTGGCAACCAGTTCCTATTCAGAACCCTAAATGCCCATACCTTAAGAAATAAGATAAACAAGTGGAATCTTATCAAACTAACGAGCTTCTGCAAAGCAAAAGAAAGCATCAAGAGAGCAGGGAGATAGCCCACAGAATGGGAAAATATATTTGCCAACTGTTTATCTGACAAAGGCCTAACATCTAGTATCTACAAGGAACTCAAACACGCTGAAAGGAAAAAAACAAACAGTCCCATTAAAAAGTGGGCAAAAGACATGAATAGACACTTCTCCGGGAGCGGCCACTGCACTCCAGTCTGGGCGACAGAGTGAGACTCCAACTCAAAAAAAAAAAGACGATATACGGGCAGCCAACAGACACATGAAAAAGTGCTCAGCCTTATTCATCGTCAGAGAGATGCAAATCAAAACCACATTGAGATACCACCTAACCCCAGTAAGAATGGCCATCATTAATAAAACAAACAGCCGGGCTGGGTGGCTCAGCTTGTAATCCCGCGCTTTGGGAGGCTGAGGTGAGTGGATTGCCTGAGTCCACGGGTTCGAGACCCGCCTGGGCAACTTGGCGAGACCTCATCTCTACAACAAATCAAAAAATTAGCTGGGTGTGGCAGCGCGCGCCTGTAGTTCCAGCTACTTGGAAGGCTGAGGTGGAAGGATCGCCGGAGCCCAGCAGGTCGAAGCTGCAGTGGCCGGGAGCGGCCACTGCACTCCAGTCTGGGTGACAGAGTGAGACTCCAACTCAAAAAAAAAAAATAAATAAATAAATAAATAAATAAAAATAAAACAAACAACAGATGCTGGCGAGGATGTGGAGAAAAAGGAATGCTTCTACACTGCTGGTTGGAATACAAACTAGTGCAACCTCTTTGGAAGACAGTGTGGTGACTTCTGAAAGAAGTGAAATTGACCTTCCATATGACCCAGCAATTCCCCTATTGGGAATATACCTGGAGGAACTTAAATCATTTTACAAAAAAGGTTCCTGCACATATATGCTTGTTGCAGCTCTATTCACAATAGCAAAAACATGAAGCCAACCATGTTGCCCATCGAAGCTGCACTGGATAAAAAAATTGTGGTACATATACTCAATGGAATATTATACAGCTATAAAGAAGGACAAACATATGGACTTCGCAGCAACTTGGATGGATTTAGAGTCTATCATACTCAGTGATCTATCACAGAAACAAAGAACAGAGTACCATATGTTCTCACTCTATAAGTGGACAATTATAATACTATAAGAAAGTGATTGACAGTAGTGGGAGATCTCATATGTCAGGGATCCCTAACAGCTGGGCCATAAAGTGGTACTAGTCCGTGGTACTGGTCTGTGGCCTGTAAGGAACTGAGCCACGTAGCAGGAGGTGAGGAGTTGGCAAGCAAGTGAAATTCTTCTGTCTTTACAGCTACTCCCCATGGCTCGCATTACTGTCTGAACTCTGTACTCTGTCAGATCAGTGGCGGCATTAGATTCCATAGGAGTGTGAATCCTATTATGAACTGCACATGCAGAGAATCTAGGTTGTGTACTTCTTATGAGAATCTAAAGCCTGATGATCCGAAGTGGAGCTAATGCAGTGATGCTAGTGCTAGGGAGTGGGTGCAAATACAGATTAACATTAGCAGTGAGGTTTGACTGCACAGAGACCATAATAAATCAATTGCTTGCAGACTCATATCAAAACCCTCTCAGTGAGTGGCAAGTGAGTTGATGTACTTCGTTGTACAGCTGCATCTGGTGGAAGGATTTAAGTCAGAATCCAACACTTATTTCAGTTTGTGCATGACCCTCCCATTATTTTATTTACCACTTCTGTCTGCATCTCTTTTTTTTTTTTTTTTGAGTTGGAGTCTCAATACATCCCCCAGGCTGGAGTGCAGTGGCACGCTCATGGTCACCCCAGTGTCGACCTGCTGGGCTCCAGCTATCCTTCCACCTCAGCCTTCCAAGTAGCTGGAACTACAGGCCTGTGCTACCACACCCAGCTAATTTTTGATTTATTGTAGAGATGAGGTCTTGCCAAGTTGCATGGGCTGATCACAAACCCATGGGCTCAGGCAATCCACTCACCTCAGCCTCGCAAAGTGCTGGGATTATAGGCTGAGCCACTGAGCCCAGCCAGTACCTCTTTTTTTTAGTGGTGAGTTGTATAATTATTTCATTATATATTGCAATAATAATAGAAATAAAGTGCACAATAAATGTCATGTGCTTGAATCATCCCAAAACCATCCCCTCCTCCCAGTCTGGAATAATTGTCTTCTACAAAATTGGTCATTGACGCCAAAAAGTTTGAGGACCACTGGCTTAGAAGGCAAAGAAGGGAACGCTATTTGTTGTAAATAAAGAACAGGTATCAAAGTTACTGTGGTTCCCATATTTTCCAGGTTCACCACATCAGTGGCATGACTTGTGAGAAGCAACCAGTCTAGTATTGATGGGCACAGCCCCCAGAGCATGGTTCCCTGGGTTCAAATGTTTGCAGACAGCAAACGCAAGATCTCCAGAAGCTAGCATGTGTGTGTTTGTTTATACAGTTTCTCTTTTCAAAGACATTTCAGGCAGTTTACCATAAAAAGACTCTTGACATTGAAGTGGTGAAATAGAAGTCATAACCATGACTGAAAACAGAGAACAACATGCTAAACATGGGAATAATAGGATTGTTGTGATGAAACTTTCAGTTTAATCCAGTGCCTCAAGACAATCAGGATATCATAGAGGGTTCCAACACTCTTTCTGTCTGATAGATGGAAAGGTACTTCTTCAAGAGATACTCCTACTGTAATACATTGCCAAAGTTATGTGATTTTTTAATAATGGTTCCAAGGATATAATTAGAGAATTGTTCAGCCAGGTATTTTGTAGAGAACTGTATGTCATCTTTTTCCACGGATAGATGGTTGGTTGGATGGATGGATGGATGGATGGATGGATGGATGGATGGATGGATAGATGCTTGGATGGATGGATGGGTGGATAGGTGGCTGGATGGGTGAGTGGATGGATGGATGGATGGATGGATGGATGGGTGGATGGCTAGCTGGATGGGTGTATAACCACTGAAAGCACCATATAGTTAATACATGTTTGACTCTGTGCATCCTTGGCAGGAAGGGAAGTGGGAAGAGTCCTGGTTGAGATACCAGAGAACAATGTAGGTTTTAATCTTATATTGCATAAATCACTATCCAATCTGAGGAAAATGATTTCACCTTGCAGGGCCTTAGTTTCCTCAGCTGTAAACCGGTGTTAATTCTTTCTTAACCTTTTGTTATAAAGATAGGATTACTGTAAGAACTGAATAAAGTAATTCATGTAAGCTTTTAGCATAGTGCCTGGCAAATATTAAGTGCTCACTAAATGGTGACTTTGTTATCAGGCAAAAACACAAGGTCCTATTTCCCATGCTGCTCTGATTTTGCAAACCTCGTCCAGTCAATAGCACCCAAATATGCTGAAGGAATTGATCTGTGGCCCCCTGAATTTTCACCTATCCCCTTACTGAACTCAGGCTCTTTTTATGCATGGAACATTGTAAGCCCAGAGTTTAGGACCTACAAGTTTTTTTAAGAGCCTCCAAAAATGTTTGAGACCTGAACAAATTTCATATATTGCTTCTATTAAAAACAAAAGGACACTGCAAAATCGGAAATCAATATTTCATTGCATATTAATAGCAAGTGCATATTGGACATTTAGTACATATTACTATATATTTTGTATGTATCTATTAAATACCTTTAGTTGTATTAACACATTTAATCTCCTCAATGATCTTATTAGCCGCATTTTATAGGTGAAGAAACTGAGGCATAGAAACATTTAGAAATGTGTCCAAGGTCACACAGACACCAAGCCATGGAGCCAAGATTTGAATGCAGGCATCAGAGCTTCTCCTCTGAACACTGTGCTGTCTGAAGTGTCTGCAAAATGTAGCATATGACAGCCCTTAGTATTCATAAGATATGTATTGTGTTTGGAAGTAATTTGTAGATCCGTTTTTCTTACTTGGCTGAAATTTCAGACTACGCATGGTGATTGCTGAGACATCAGAGTCTCTCAAAAATTAAATGGGTTGCCCTCACAAAATAATTCCAAAAGAAAAAGAAAAAAACAATTTCAAATGGTTTTTATAGCAAAATATTGTATTCCACTTGAGACCAGAGATGCATTTGAGTACATTTGATGGGACATGGAGTAGGGCCTCTAAAAGCAGACATGCCCAGAGTATAGGAAGATCTTTAATCTACTCCTCCTGGGCCTAACAAAAACAAACAAGCAAAATAATCAATTAAGCTAATTACTGATAATCTATTTAAGTGCAAAACTGTCCACAAGGGTGTTGGAATGCAGAGTGACCAAAAAAACTAAATGTCGATTATCACAAATGAACTCTCCCTGGATCTTTGGACAAAAGGCATGACAGCAAGCAGTGATGACATGTCTACTGCTAAATGGGAAGCAAAGCTAGGCTCTTGTGAAGTACCAGGAAAGTGAAATCCCTGCAAACCACAGGAAGAGAGAGCATGGAGGTATAGGAGACATTTTTGAGAGTCACTGACCCACTGGTATTCCCCAATTTCAGTTAAGGTCCAGGCACTCCTATGGGACTGGCCACCTGATGTTCTGACCTCAATCACTTCCTCTTTTGGTGTGGGATGTCTGTTAAGTGCCAACATCTCAGTTCTTCCCAGGCATCAGCAGCCTGTGCTCTGCCGGGGTTTCTGGAGAACAGACATGGGCTTTGCTGCTCTGAGTACCACAAACCGGGAGGCTTAAACAACAGAAATGTACTATCTCACATTTGTGGAGGCTAGAAATTCAAGGTCAAGGTGTCAGCAGAACTGGTTTCTTCTGAAGGTTGTGAGAATCCTTCCATGCCTTTTTCCTAACTTCTGGGTTTGCAGACAATCTTTGGCTTGTAAATGCATCACCCCAATCTCTGCCTTCATCTTCACATGGTGTTCTAGCCACCTGTGCTTTCTGTGTCCAAATTTTCCCTCTTATAAAAACACCAGTCATATTGATGAGGGCCCACTCTAATGAACTTATTTTAACTTGATTACCTCCATAAAGATCTATCTCCAAATAAGGTCACATTCTGAGGTTAGAGTGCATTAGGATGCTGACAGATCTTTTTTGAGGGGAGCATAATTCAACACATAATAGCTACATAAGTGTTTAAGCTTACTTTCAAAGCTGATTTTAGTTCCAATTATTCATTTTTAAATTTCTGAGACTATGCATTAAATGTTTTTATGCCCCAAATATTAGCTGTTTTTCTACTCAGCCCTTCAGCCCACATTCTCTGATAAACTCCAACTGTGTTTTTGAATAAACTCTCTCTCAGCACTACAGCTCTGTGCCAGTTGTGAGGTCCTCCCCTACCCCCCACAGTGCACCTCAGGTGGGTGGGATTGACAAATTTGGCAGCAAACTTCCTTCCCAGCGGGCTCCCCATTTCCCCAGAGCCCTGAATCCAGGAGGGGTGGCAAGTAGGGCAGGATGACTATGAGACAGGACATAAGAGGTTGACAAGCTGCCTGCCTGGTCCAGGGTTCAAAATGACAAGGTAAGGGCGTATGATAATCATAGTTCAAATTGGTTTTGAGAATTTTGAAACTACCAGTTGAGAGGAGTTTAAAGTGTAGTGTTGTGTACTGCATTTATCTCATCTGAAGGACTTGACAGCTCCTAAGGAGATAAACACAGTCAGAAGATGTACGCGAGAAGCATCGTGTTGAATACAAAGCAGCACTGCTTGTTCTGGAGTGACTAGGAGAGAAGGCAACTTAGTTTTTAGGCCCAATGTACTTGATAGACAGTTAATACTGGCCTGCTGGGCACAATTTGCCCCAGTGCTAAGGGATGGCATCCAGCATAAGTTACTGGAAGATTCAGTGTCTATTGGCTAAGGAAAGTCAATGTAGATGGAAGGTAGGTGCATTGGAGAACACAAAACTCCTCCCAGACCCTGGGTCTTCATGAATGAGGTTTGAGTTGCTATTTGGGAACAGAAGCAATAGAAGCAGATCATCTGTTCTTTCAGGAGAAGTCAAAGTCTGGAGTTTTATTAACATAAAATTGCTAATGTTTAAAATTAGCCATTAATTTTTTAAAATTGGCCATTAATTCAGGTTTTGTGTTTTGTTTGTTTTAAGATTGAATAGGCCAAAGACTATATGTCATTGAGCTACATTTAGTCCTTAGACTGTCACTTTGGAATTCCTATTCGGGAATAATCTTCTGTTTTATAATATCAAAATCTAGCATATCCTTCTGTTTTAAGATATCAAAATCTAAATGTAATGTACTCTTGCATTACTCTTTTGGGTTAAGCAAATTCACACAGTTAATAAGATTATTTGGTGTTTGGAAATTTAAAAACCACATATCCATCTGTTAGCCTGGGAAATCAATTTCCAGACGAAGAAAGGCTTAGTTACTTTATCATGCAGGGAGTTAATAATGACGGATTGGGAAAATTAAGCTATGTCTCAAAAGTTTATGGTGTTTTTTTTACTTCGTAATTCAATGTGAGGGTAGGGGCATATAGCCCTATAATTCTTCATTTTTAAAAGAATTTGTAAAGGTGTACAAGTAAAGCCTAACTTCCCTAAAGATATTAAAAACATTTTAACTCAAAATTAACAAAAAAAAAAAAAAAGGAAGAGAAAGAAAAAGAAATATTGGAAGAATTTCCTATTGTGTTATCATGTACTCTAATACCTCTTAGGAGGAAACTCCTAAAAGGAGGACCACCTGCTGCTTGAGACCAGTTGGCATTGGCCAGTGCCTCTTTTGTGAATCAGCTCGCGAAACTGAGCCAGCCTGGGACAGACTGTATGGAAATATGATCACACGTGCACCAGGGATGATTTGGTTGAACTGGTAAATTTTTTACAAAGCGGAGATTTGAAAATCCATGGAGTTCAGATTAGAATGTAGCACGTGGAGAGAGACTTGGGATGACTAAGATAGATGGAATTTATCTATCCTCCTACACAAGGATGCTGAAATATTGCAGCAAACCAGGAAAGTAAATACTTCCAGGCTTCTTTTCCAGGCCCCAGTGAGAAGTCATGGAAGGTACCAGAAGAGACCATTTCCTCCCTGCTGAGTTCTGATACTTTTAGGTGGAAGCTTCTGTTTTGGTGGGAGATGAGTGGGTATTCAGCAGATTTCACCAAAGATTAATATTATTGTGATTTCAAAATGGACTTGACAGTTCCATCCTAGAGCCAGACATTTGCGTATGCTGTGGACATCTTAAATCCACAGCTTTACTGGTTGAGCCCAAATCTGCTGTTGGGGTCTATCAGCTATGCATTCTCCTGTGCTCACAGCATGTCTGATTTTCAGAGGAGCTGATTTCACAGAGGTAATAACACATCAGTGAGTGATTATGCTTGATTGAAACTAAATAAAGGGGAAGTTTTTTACATTGATATTATTTTCCTACATAGAGATAATTGAAAATAGGACTTGAGAAGGCAATGACTATAAACTAAATGCTTAAGCTCGTGGTGAGGATTTTTCCACTCCTGATTTGTTTTCAGGTGAAATAGTCACTTAATACATATGTACAAAGTGATCACTCTGTCCTAAGCACTATCCTTCAATTCTATTACGAATAGAAAACAGTTCATGGGTTTGGGTAACTTTTCAGAAATCAAGAGTCTGGTCAAGTCAATAAGTGAACTCCATGGCCAGCTACTTTGCAGTGTGTTGCAATAGTTTTGGGGATGGGGGAGTGAAATAAATTTAATTCTTATTCCGCAACTGACTTGCAGCCTTTCAAGTGAGTCCCTTGGTCCCAGATTCCTCTCTTATTAAAGACAGAATAGTACTTCCTGCCTTGTAAATCTCACAGGACGTTGTAAGTATCACACAGAATGATGTCTGTGAAGTCCTTGGCAATCCATTGCGCAGTCCCCATCCTTAAGAAACCTGCTTTGAAGTCAGGGAAACAAAATATACAAATATAAAATAGCCAGAGGAGACCTCTGAGTAGTTATGTTCAAATACGAATTGTTTGGTGGTTGATTAAAAATATCATTAGAAAGGAAAGCCAAAAATGAAATGGCTTGGTAAAAGTTGGGATTTTTCAAAATACCTAGAAATTTAGTGTTTTAAAAAATTTTTTAAATGTTAAAGACATTTAGTGATTTATAGCAACTATGTGTGATTCACAGCTGCTGAAACTGATGAAGTGAACATCCTTTACCATGAACCCTGAGGAAGAACTGTCGTGTTAGGACATCCCCTAAATCCTGTGCTTTGGCATGCCCTACAGAATGTGGAGGGATCATTGGGGATTGAGACCTTACCAGCACCATGCTAAGGGACTCACCTAACTCTTCAGGAAAGGTTATCTCCCACCTGTGATTAACTACCTGTCTTTACAGTTCAGAAAAGGGTTGCACATGTGTGAGTATGGTGATTATCTAACTTTTAATCTGATTCCACTTGCCACAGGCAAGTGTGAGTGGAGTTTAAAGTACCCGGGAGCTGGGCACAATGACTCACGCCTATAATCCCAGCTACTCAGGAGGCTGAGGCAAGAGGGTTGCTTAGGCCAGGAGTTTGAGACCAGCCTGGGCTACATAGAGAGACCTCGGCTCTAAATAATAATAATAGTTTTTAGAAAGGAACCTGGAAGAAACTAAAGTGAGTTACAATAGTAATTTTCTAAATATAAAGGGAAAGTTTTGTTATAACTAATTTAATAGATTCTAGAGAATACATAAACATTTTACATTAATAACATCACAACTCTAGGACAGAGATAATATGACTTACTAGCTCTTTAAAAGATTAGGTGACTTGTTTAGATCATTTCATTCTTTATGAATCCCACCATCCAAGGTTCAAAGCCCAAGGAGACTTCAGTTTGACTATGTCATTGTTTATATTTTCAGTGTGTGAAGAGTAAATGGTTCTTCCTGAGTCCCAGCTTCTCTCCAGGAGATATATATTTCCATGGAAAACTAAAACAGCCCAGAAACCAAATGTAGAGATAGAAGACGACAATTTTAACTGCATACTTCAGCTTCTATTGGGCCTGTCTCTATCTGTTGTAAACCTGACCATGAGAATGAAAGGATCTTTTCTCACTAGACTAACAACTGTCTCTGTTTTCTAGTGTTCCGTTTCCTGTGGTGGCGGAGTGCGGATTCGTAGTGTCACATGTGCCAAGAACCATGATGAACCTTGCGACGTGACAAAGAAACCCAACAGCCGAGCTCTATGTGGCCTCCAACAATGCCCATCTAGCCGAAGAATTCTGAAACCCAACAAAGGCACAATTTCCAATGCGAAAAATTCACCACCATCTGATCAAGATCCCCTAAAGCCCATCCCTCCACCTACATCTGGACCCCAAATGCTGACCACACCCACAGGGCCTGAGTCTAGGAGTACAAGTACTCTGGCTGCCAGCAGCCCTAGTCCTACCACAACCTCCAAAGGAGACCTTGATGGGAAACTATGGCAAAATAGTACAACCCAACCTGAACTGAACTCCCACAATCTCATTTCCATTGGAAGCACCTCCAAGCCCATCCTCACTTCCCAGGCTTTTAGCATCCAGCCGAATGATGAAAATGTTTCCAGTTCAGATACTAGTCCTACCTCAGAGGAAGACCTTGTAGCTACAACAGGCGGTTCTGACTTGTCATCTTACAACAACCCTGTGACTTGGCCGGTGACTCCATTTTACAGTACCTTAACCAAAGATCCAGAAATGGAGATTCACAGTGGCTCAGGGGAAGACAATGACCAGCCAGAGAACAAAGATGAAAACAACCCTGTGATATGGACCAAGATCAGAGTAGCTGGAAAGGAAGCACCAGCAGGAAAAGGTACAGAAATGCCACTTGAGCCTCCACCAACACCATATCTCAGTGAAGAGTCCCTGTGGCCACCCTACAGCACAGTGATGGAGGGGCTGCTCCCCAGCCAGAGGCCCAGTTTTCTCAAAAATGGGACACCCAGAGCTAAGGGGATGGTTACTGAAATGCCAGCTAGCACTCCATTCTCTCTGGGGGGAAACCACCAGCCAGCACCCTCGGGAAAGTCAGTAAACCATAACCACCTGGAATTTCCAAACAATATTAATCTAACGCAAAGCTCTGGACCAGTTCTGACGGAGGAAGATGCAACAAGTCTGATTGCTGAAGGCTTTTTGCTGAATGCCTCCAATTACAAGCCGTTCACCAAGAGCGACAGCCCCGCATATTGGATTGTTGGAAACTGGAGTGAGGTAAGATGTCCTATTTTCCACCCCAGGTCTGACTTTACATGAAACATAGCTAGGAGTGTTGCACTCATGTGCAATTTTCAAAATGTACTTGCATTAAAAAATAGTCTAATGTGGAAGAAAATGGAAGCAATTGGCCCCATGCTCTTACTTACTATCCTAACTCCTCTAATGAAAAAAAAAGTGTGTGTGTGTGTGTGTGTGTGTGTGTGTGTGTGTGTGTGTGTGTGTCAAGGGAAGAAGAACCTAATGTAGTCAGATATAGTGAAAACAAATTCAGGAAGCCTGGATCAGTCAACTGTGTGATCATCAAGAATTCAGTCCATCTTTCTGAGCCTACTTTTTATCTACACAATGAAAGAGCTAGTGTAGATAATCTCTAATGTCCCTTCCAGTTTTAAACTGCAATGATCCTATGATGAAGGACAACTGAATGAGGCCAAGTTCACATTTTAATCAGAAAGCTAATGCAGAGACTTGGTATAAACCTGTGAAGTAATCGCAATTGGAATGGAAATCTAAGACAAAGCTCACTAAAAGAATTCTATAGCTCACAATATCAATGATTTTTTTTTAATTTTTGGTGCTTGCATTAAAAATTTCATTTTTGACTGAGTGTGATAGCTCATACCTGTAATCTCAGCACTTCGGGAGACTGAGGCAGGAGGATTGCTTGAGCCCAGGAGTTCAAGACCACCCTGAGCAACATAGCAAGGCCTCATCTCTACAAAAAAGTAAAAAAATTAGTCAGGCATGGTGGCATGTACTTGTAGTCCCAGGTAATCAGGAGCCTGAAGTGAAGGATCTTCTGAGCCCAGGAGGTCATAGCTGCAGTGAGTCATGTTTGTGCCACTGCACTCCAGCCTGGGCAACAGAGTTAGGCCCTGAGTCAAAAAAAAAAAAAAATCATTTTGGCTCATTGAAAAAATTAGAATATAGAGAAAGAAGAAAAGCATGGTGACAGAATATTGGCCTCTATTTTCATGCTTCAGAAATTTGGCTAGATATTCATTTTTTTCCATTTCTAGAACTAATTACATCCTTTGAAGCATCAAAATCATTTTTCACCTATTTGAATTCTGAATATGCAGTATACGAACTTGTTAAAGTAATGTGACAACTCAAAAGAGGACTTTGTAGCAAAGTAATCCCATGTTCAAATCATTCAGCACTTTTATGACATTTCATGACTCAATTCCCTAGCTAAAAAGAAGTGAAATACTAGCAGCTAATATAAAAATAACAATACAATTATAACAATGTATAAAGCATGCTTAATTTCTGAACCACTTTCATAGATGACCTCTTACTTTTTTTCCTTTTTAATGGTCCTGGAAAGAGGGAATTAGTAATTTATACCAATTTGCAAATAGAAAAAACTAAGATTTTTTTAACAGTTAAGTGATTTGTCTAAGGACACACTTTTCAGTTGGATGATGAACCTTCTAACTCTTTCTACTCTAATCTGCTGTTTCTTTATTGAGTTTCAGCACCAATTGACAACTTAATTGTATAAAATTATTTTGTATAAATTAATCAGCATCATAGGACATGGAATTGACTATATAGCAATAAGTAGGTAAAGTCAAATCTTTAAAATTTCTTGCACTAAATGCTATAATTGTTGGCATTTGAACTACATTTTCACATTGATTTATGCTTGATTTCTAAAGTGAGTTATAACATTTCCTGTCAAAGGAGCAACATCTTATTATCTCCACTACAAAGAATCCAGCTTCAGAGATAGAAAAGATTTTCATGCTTACAGTGATCCAATTTGTTGAAAGAAGACAAATGAGTCTCACAATACCTGACATGTTAGTCCTGTTTCTCTTCTAATCAGTTCCATGGGGCTCTAAACAATGAGACAGTGAACATTCATGAAGCATGCAGCATGCTTGAGAATCATGATTTTATGCTAATGAACATACATTCTCTCATTTAATCCTCACCACAGCCCAAGGAGATTGGTAATATTTTCTGCGTGTTAGAGACAAAGAAACTGAAGCTGAGAGGGGTTAAGTCGTTAGCCAGAATCATACACACTCATGAGCAGCAGGACTGAACTTAGATGGATGAACTTAAGAACCATGACCCCTTCCTTTGCAAATCAGAAAGTATCACCATTTTCTATGCCTTTAGTTTCATTTGTTTCTCCTTTGGTCATATTATATAAAAACACAATACCAGTTATGCGGTGATCCTGGGTAGACAGATGAGAAAATCACATAGTTCATAAGAAAGTAATTTAAAATGACATTGAGAACACTCGTGGTTAATTTTGAGTTCATGGGGCGAATTGTCCATGGTAGGTTCAGCCTAGATATTTTGACATAAAATTGATCTATTTAGGTTTTATGGAGTGATATTCTTTCAAACAGTACTCTCAAAATATATCTTTTCTTCTAAAAATATAAGCATGTCTTAAGGGCAGAAAAACAGGCCTGTTGTTTCAGTCTCTTTCAGTCAGAGAAGTTTTCAGTGTGTGACCTCTGCAGAATGAAAAAACAAAAAAAAGTTATGGAAACAGAAACGACTAAGTTGTATTTTGATAATAAATGGAAATGAGGTCGGAATGTACCTGCAATTGAATACAGCCTAGGTTAAACACAATATGAAAAAGTAGATGATAAAAGGCATAGATGTGAGATTGATATTGGAACCATCAAAATATAAATGACATGCGTACTGTATGCATCTGTGATTAAAAACCATGCATGCAAATGTGCATGCTGTCACACACACACACACACACACACACACAAACACACACATTTGGGAGGCTAGGCTGTTGTAACAAATAAAGCCCAACAAGTATTGTTTCACCAGTACAGAAGTTGGTTTCTCACTCACATAACAGTACAAGGTGATTCCAGTCAGTGATGATGGTAGAGATTGGTCTATGCCGTCATTTGGGAATCCAGGCTGGCAGTGGCTCAGCCATCTTCCCATCATTAAATTTGCCCTGGGGTTACCATTCCAGTCAATCAGAAAGGGAAACAAGCATAGAGGCACTCCTACAGGAGGTTGTATGGGTCAAGCCTGGAAGTGGCACAAATCACTTCTGCTCATATCCCATTTTCTAGAACTGTCACACAGCCAAATCAAACACAAGGAAGTAGGGAAATGCAATCTTATCGTGTGCCCCGGAAGAAGAGGATAAAGGACTGTGGAAATTTCTGCCACTGAATGTAGGTTGCTTATTCCACAACAAGGAGGATGAGGGATTTGACCTATTGAAAGATTATTGTAATAGCCCAGATGAGACATGAGAACTGTGACAAGGGTGAAGAGAGGAAAGTAAATCCAAGATACATTTTGAACTTCAAATCAGTAGGGATTTGTGAATAATTGGAAGTGGGGTATGAAAAGGAAAGAGAAGAGGAGGAGTCTGTCATTGACTAGTCCACTTGAATCTTGGGTGCCTGTTGGGTGGTGATCCTATGAACCAATATAGCACACAACTATATAGAAAGAGTGAGTCTCAATTGACAGAAGGAAAGGAGGGATGATGAGTTCAGTTATATATAATTAGTGGTGCCTCTGAGATGTCCAAAGGATAACCAGCAGATGCTTGTGTGTATAGGTCTGAAGTTCTTGAGAGAAGGGAGATTTGGTAGCCATGAGCAATAGGTCGAAGTCAAAGCTTTAAAATGAGTGAGGTCATCCAAGGATCTCCTGCAAGCTAGAAAGAACAGTGGGCCAGGGATGGGACTCTAGAAAACACCAACATTTCAAGATGCTGGCTGACAAAGAGATCCCATGAAGAAGACTAGTAAGGAATTCTCTAATATTTAAGACTTAAACCAAGAGATATGATGCCATTCATGTCTTGAAACATAAGGGTTGACAAAGGACCTACTAGATTTGACAATTAACAGGTCACTGGTAACTTTGGGGAGAACAATTTCAGTATTGAGATGAAGGGAGACACCAAATTGCAGCAAAAAGGGAGGGCTCTTTAGGAGGCTATCACAGTCCTCAGATGTGGCTATATGTTAGGACTGTTAATAAGGTTGAAAAAACCCTTCTTAGTACAAAATACCTTCTTAGTACAAAATACAAGAGTTTTATTTAAAAGCGATTGTAGGATGACCCCCAAATTAATTTTCTTTTCCCTCCTATCTTTTTATTTATCCCCAAATCCCAGGGAAGTTATGGAATTATTGAATTTAAATGTATTATAATGATTTTTTTGTCTGGAGAATATTTAATACATGTTAATTACTTGATAAATTTTAATTGATTTAATGAGACATTACTATATCCAAGCAAACTAAGCCAAAATAAAGTACACATCAACCATGATGTGAATACTGTTTGAGCTCAAAGGTTAATTAGCACATTTTGATTATAGTAAATCAAGACACAAAGAATTAATTCTGTCTTAAATGTCATCATTTGACTTTGAAAGAAATAAACTATCTTATTGTATACATTATAGCTCACCAAAAAATTGGCAACAATGGTGGAACCATTAATGGCTGTTAATTCTAGGGAGTCTGGCTGAAAAGGAGGTATTGGCCCAGATTGCAAGTTTTTCAAAGCTGTAAGGATTATTACAAGAATAGAGCTTCATGTTTGGCAGGAGCCCCCTTCATGACAGGACTTGGTACCTGCTCATGTTTTGAGATAAAATGTTTAATGCATGGTATTGTTAGAGAGGGTCAGAACTCTAAATAGGAACTCTCACTCTCCCTGATTTTTGTTTCTGCCCATTTCTGAAACTGTTTCTTTTGGGTTGCCTCTCTCTACAATGTGTCACTCACCTCTCAATCACCACATCTTAGAGCTCCCAGAATCACCATTAATATTAATCTGCCTCTGTCCTACTGAAAAAAAATACTCTGTTTTTCAAGTCAGTATTACCTCATCATTTCTATCATCTCTTTTATATTTCCTCTGTCAGTTTAAAGCCCAGTGGTTTCTAATCTGATGGTAGGAGGAATCTAGATATGAGAGAGGATGCTTTTGTTTGTTACAACAATGTGGGTGGGGAGGGGCTGCAACCAGCATTCCATGTCTGACAGCCAAGACTGATAAAAGTTCCATGACATTAAAAGAAGTCCCTTATAAGGAAGAATTGTTGAGTCCCAAATGCCAAAGGTGCCCCCATAGTTGAGCATGAAGGATCATGGTCACTATTCTTGTTTGGGACGCCTGCCCTTGCCTCCTTGATGGTCTGTGCACCTCAATTCTCTCCCTTCTCTAGTCTTTTCCAAACACCACTACAAGAGATGTAGACTGCCAAATTAGTCTTCTGAAAAGAGTATTCTAATTTCAAACTCCTGCTCACAAATCTTTGATGTCTTCTCATCCTTTGCCATCTATTCTAACCTGGCATCCAATGGCCCTCACAACCTTACATAATCCAGCGTTCGTAGCTTACTGCTGCCTTCTTCATCCATCTTAAGCTTCAACAGATCTAAATGCTTAATTTTCTTTAACCCTTATGCCTCTTAGTCCAGTGTCTCTGTTCATGCTGTTTCCTCTGCCCAAAATTTCCTCTCTCTGCTCTGCTGCCCTTTAAAAGCCTACCTATTCTTCAAGATCAAGCCTTGAGTTTCCTCATCCATAAAGCGTTTCCTGATCCCTAAGGCAGGAAGTAATTTCTAAAGGTTCTTAGGGTTTGATCTGAAATCTCTCTTACAATGTCCTCCCACCTCTGTCCTGTCTTAAAGGCTGTCCATAGCCTCCACAGTACATAGCACATTCCTTTGGCTAATTGTGCTTTGAAAAATTAAGTCACGTATAAAAACTGAGTTGACACTTTATAGCTTTATAGGCATCAAACTTAAAACCAGACTTTTTGGGTTGAATCCTGGCTCAAACACTTACAAACTCCATCCTGACTCTTGTAAAATGAGGAGGATGATGATGCCCAAGTTGTAAGATTGTTCCGAGATAAAAGAAATAACTATATGTAAGTTACTCAGAAGAGTATCAGGTACAGAGGAAGCCTTCAGGAAGTGTTTGCTCTGATACATATTTACAAAACAGAAAACTTAGGTGCCCTTATTTTGACAGAAACTCACCTACCATTGAATTGCCTTGTCATTCAGGCAGATCCCTTGGGCCAGTCAGTTAAATGTAGGTTGTGTAATCGTGTAAAATGGAAGTGACAGCATAATTTTCCACAGCCTCTCAGAGCAGCTTTCATGTGATGCCGATGTGAACTTCTGCATCAGTTCCAGTTCTGAACAGTCAAACACTGATCCTTGACTTGGTCAATGGGCTGTTGCAGGGTAACTATCTGTAACAAACTCTCATCCTCCTGGAGGACAACTCAGGTTTATTCTCATGGCAGAGGCAGGGATCTAAGAGTAAGAATGGAAAGGAAGACCTCTTGAGAACTGGAATAGCATCATTTGCTGCATTCTAACGGCCAAAGCAGGTCACAAGAATAGCTGTAAGGAGGATGACTTCCAGGACAAGTGAAATTGTCTCTTAGCCTCTTCAGGGTCCTCCTTTATTCTCCCATTCCCAGTTCCCAATCTGAAACTAATTTAATAGAAGTAATAATCTAAACAACAGAATTCCATTCTACTTTTGACTATTTTCCATGGATTTTGTCTAGTCAGTTTTACTTTTGGACTGTTGTTTGCTGCCTTAAATAGAAATTGCCAAATGTTTGTTTACTAGTAGGACTGTATTTGAGGCCCCAGAACAACATACATTTATTTGCAACATAAACATGGTACAAAGAACTATGGCCATCAGTTGAGATTCACCAAGATTGTAGCTAGCCTGATAATCTGGTCTCAATAGCTCCTTTCCTGGGTGTAATCAAATGTCATATTTTTCTTCATGAAATTATGAAATGAATGGTATACCAGCTATGTGAACTTGAGCATGGTCCCTAAACTCTCTTGGTCTCCAATATGAGGAAAGTGGAGCTCATGATCCTGATCTTGCAGGTATGTTGTGTTTAGTAGGTTACATTTGCAGAGCACTGACCATATGCTAGATAGTGTGCATGAATGATATCCTGTAGTCCTCACAACTCAGTGGGTGAGACCCTAGTGTTATCACCCATTTTATAGGCTTGCAAGAGTTAGAAAACTGAAGAAAATCACACAGTTAGCTATATGCAGAATGGTAATTGTATCCTTCTCTAATCAGAAGGTTCCAGAAAATATATGAAGGGTACCTGTTATATATTGAATCAGCTGTCTGCTGCCACAATAAATGCTGTGCAAACAACCTCAAAACCTCAATAATTTATAAAAGTTGTTCAAGAGTCTGAGGGTCAGTTAGGAGATTCTTCTGATCTTAGCATGACTTGTCAGGTATCTGTAGATTGTCGACTGAAGACTGGCTAGTCTTGGATGGCACTGGCTGGATTACTGGGCTCAGTTTCACAGGAGCCGTCATCCTCCAGCAGGTCAACCTACGTTTATTCTCATGGCAGAGGCAGGGGTACAAGAGCCAGAATGCAAGACAATGCCACTTGAGAACTAGAACAGCATCATCTACGGGTCTTCTGTTGGCCAAAGCAAATCAGAAGAACAGCCCTGATTCATGAGCTAAGGAAATAGATTCCCGCTCTCGATGCAAAGAGCCTAGGTTTAAGGAAGTGTGAACAATGGGGCCATTAGTGCAATCAATCCACAACCATGGTCAATGCACTTCAGCTGTTATTATCTCTATTACCTAGAGACATGATATAGTACAAAGGAGAAAATGCTAGCAACTTACAAGAGATACAAATCAAATCCTAAAGAATTTTGAGGAAAGGGGATTGCCACTATAAATGAGCCATTTGGAAAAGATGATGACACAGGCTATTTTCTACTTTTCCCTTTCTGTGATTCCACAGTTTTTCTACCTAAGAACTCTGTTAGGTTATATATGTGTTATATAACACAAGAATGTGCACAAAATGAAACATAAAATTATGTGGAGGGTGAAAATGCGACAAGAGAAACATAAGTCTAGTCTTTATTTAATTAGTCCAGACCACAGTTTTGCTTGTTCAGAAATAGCCCCTCCTTATGAGACTGAGCCAGGGAGAAGGGATACAAGGAAAACCTGATTATACAAAAGAATGAGGCACATTAAATGGAGGAAATTATGGAGGAAAACGTTTGCATGCTAAACCTGAGATATTTAAGTATTATAAATAAATAAAAACACCCTGAGAGGAATGGGCTGTATGTATGTCAAAAGCTGACGGGTTTATTCATCAATGGTGAATGGAGTAAAGAAAAGCATAATGTTGTAACATCTTTTTTTTTTTTTTTTTAGTCAGAGTCTCACTCTGTCACCCAGGCTGGAATCAGTGGCATGCTCACAGCCACCGCAGTCTTGACCTGCTGGGCTAAGGCGCTCCTTCTGCCTCAGCCTTCCAATTAGCTGGAACCACAGGCACGCACCACCATGCCCAGCTAATTTTTTGGTTTATTATGGAGATGAGGTCTCCAAGTTGCCCAGGCTGGTCTCGAACCCATGGACTCAGGCAATCCTGTCACCTCGGCCTCCCAAAATGCTGGGATTATAGGCGTGAGCCACCATGCCCAGCCTGTAACATCTTTTAACTCCAAGTGTGGTCTGAGGACCAACAGCATTGGCATCACCTGGGAACTTGCTAGAATCTCCTAGAAATGCAGAATCTCCTCCCTCACTAGACCTACTGAATCAGAATCTGCATTTAGCAAGGTCCCGGGTGAGTCACAGGGTCTCTAGAGTTTGAGAAGCACTACTGTAACAGACATTGTCCTGGATTTTGGAGACAGAAAACCACTTAGGCAAGCCAACTCTCTAAGCCTCTGTTTCTTCATCTATACTATAATAACAGCAGTCTACATCACAGGTTTGTCACAGGGAGGAATAAGTGAGGTAGTATTGCAATATTAGGCATTCATGCCAGGATAATTTTTAAAAGGAAGCAAATTTCCATTTGCATTGGATTTTTCCTCTCACACATAAAGCAGGGATTCTCAACCCTGACTGTTTATTGGAATCAACTGAGAAATTATTTTTAGTGCTGATCCCTGGGCCGTATGCCCAGAGATTCAAATTAACTTGTGTAGGTGGGGACCCCAGCATTGGTAATTTTTTTTTTTAATGTTCTGTTACGAGCTATTTAGTGAGCAGTCACGATTGAGAAATTCTGAGTCCAGGGTTCCAGTGACGAGGCGTGTCTAAGAAAGTGACCCTCAACCTCTGTGTTCTCTCTCTTCCTTCCCTTCCTCAGTGCTCCACCACATGTGGTCTGGGGGCCTACTGGAGAAGGGTGGAGTGCAGCACTCAGATGGATTCTGACTGTGCAGCCATCCAGAGGCCTGACCCTGCTAAGAGATGCCACCTCCGTCCCTGCGCTGGCTGGAAAGTGGGCAACTGGAGCAAGGTAATTTATCAGGCTTGGCAGTGTCTTGGATATGGGGATGGAGATGGCAGGGAGAATCTTAAATACGCATTTGCTAATGCTGGTTTCTCTCCTCCCTTCCTACCTTTCTGCCTTTTTTCTAAAATCGTGAAGGAGGACATCACAGGCATTACCAAAGACCTACTTCAAATTACACAAATCTTAGAAGTAGGCGTGTTAAGCCGGGCTCGGTGGCTCAGCCTGTAATCCCGCGCCTTGGGAGGCTGAGGTGAGTGGATTGCCTGAGCCCGCGGGTTCGAGACCCGCCTGGGCAACTTGGCGGGACCTCATCTCTACAATAAATAATAAATAAAAATTAGCTGGGTGTGGTAGCACGCACCTGTAGTTCCAGCTACTTGGAAGGCTGAGGCGGAAGGATCGCTGGAGCCCAGCAGGTTGAGGCTGCGGTGGCCGGGAGCGGCCACTGCACTCCAGTCTGGGTGACAGAGTGAGACTCTAACTCAAAAAAAAAAAAAAAAAAGAAGTAGGCATGTTTATTAACCCACATGTTGTAATCCTTCCGTCCTTTCTCTTACAGGATATACTGGGAGTGGACCTTGAACAACTATCGTAATACTATAAGACAGGGATTGGCAGTAATTGGAAACTGCCAAGGGAGGGCGGGGGTGGGATTGGTAGTAGTAGGAAACTGCCAGGGGAGTGGGGGCACACCTCATCAACAAGGGTAGCTGCATAATGAATATTTGTATACCTAACCCCTTATTGTACCCCTCATATTTAAAATTTTAAAAAAGAAAGAAAGAAAAGCGATACTGAAATGAAAAGTTAAATTTGTGTAATTAATTGCTTGTCCAGCAAACAATACTACTTCTAAATTACTTAAATTTAGCATTTTAATGAATAATTATACATTACCACATGTTTAATTAAATCGGGACTCAGCTGCTCTTTACAAAGCAAATATACATTTAATCTGGCAGATCCAAAATTAAAAGAAAGCTGAGACATAAAGAAGAATTTGGTCTTTAAAGGTGTATTCCCCGTACAGATCTTTCTAAAGTACGATTTTATCATTTTTGCTAATCAGACTGTGATTACTCATTTTGTTGTGCTGTCTGCATCATCCCTTGCGAAAAGGATGTGTCAAGTTTTCAGATTTGTTAGTCTTGGTTCTATGGAGTACTACCCAGGCCCAACCTTCCTGTCACCCTGGACTAGGGCTGAGCCAGGTCTTGGGGAACACTCCAGGGCTGAAAGACACTGATCAATAGTGGAGCTGAGGGCCACTTGGCAGGTAGGGAGTGCAGAGGTATGAGCTGTGCATATATATACCTGTTTGCCACACATGCCCAACCATAGAAAGCCCTGTAGGCCCCATCCCCTCTCCAGAAGCCAGTCTTTCTTGACAGCTGAGACACGGGAGAAGAGAAGGAAAAGCACTATCCTGGAAGTCTAAGGAGGCTAGTGTTTTCTCTTTATGTTAGTTCCTTCATCTAGTAGAAAGCTCATGTCCCCAGAAAAGACCATGCAGTATCACATTGGACCTGTCACCATCAGACAGGAGCATGAGATGTCATTTGCCTACTTCAAGAATTTTTCTCTAATTTAAGACTCAGGTCTTTAGGAAGAGAGGAAATGTGAGGCTACTCCTTGGGGAAATTGCCACCTCTTTTTTTCTGTTTCTAAATTATTGTTCTTTCAAGAATGATTCCTGGTTCTTTCTTATTTCTCTTCCAACTCATAACAAACTCAGGACCCAACAAGGATTAAATGCTTGGCTACAGATTCTCTTCCACTTCCAGAAGAATCTCAGAAAACATCTTGTATCCCTGACCTTGCCAAATATTGACCAAGTCCTAAAGTTCAACTTTCCCCTCACTGGAAGTAATCATTTCTTTGGAAATTACATGGCTCATAAAAAAGACAGATGCGTGAAATAGCTTGAGTTATGAAAAGGTCAACTTCAGCCTGAGGGTTTCCAGCCAGTGTAAAACCCTGGAAGAGAGATTGGCGAGCTCATCTCTGGGGTCAGACCTAAAGAAAACCCTATTTGTCTCCCTTACTTCTCTTTTCTCTTCCCTCCCCTCCCCTCCTCTCCTCTTCCCTTCTCTTCCTTTCCCTTCTCTTCCTCTCTCTCTCTCTCTCTCTCTTAGAGTTTCAGATGTATTGATACCTTCTCAGAAAAAAGAATTCTGGGTCAGACACAGTGGTTCATGCCTATAATCCCAGCACTTTGGGAGGCAGAGGTGAGAAGATTGCTTGAGCCCAGGAATTTGAGACCAGCCTAGGCAACATAGCAAGACTTCACCTCTCCAAAAAATAAAAAAGTAAGTCATGTGTGATGATGCACGCCTGTAGTCCCAGCTACTTGGGAGGCAGAAGCAGAAAGATCACATGAGCCCAGGAGGTTGAGGCTGCAGTGAGCCATGATTATGCCAAAAAAAAGAAAGAAAGAAAAAAAAAAAGACTAGCAGATACATTACAACTTTCGCCTAATTCTACAGTTATCATACCTGAGGCATCCAGGTTTCCCACCAGAAATTCCCACCACTGTCTGGATTGCATTTGTTTTACTGGTTGATGTCACTAATACCACTTTTTTTTAACTTGATGAAGACTGATACAATTGCTATGAACATTTCCCCATATATATGACAGAAGACAGAGTTATACATTTAGATCACTACCCTTACAGTGTCTAGAAGTAGTTTATCAGAATAGTCTGCTTCCCTCTCCATGCATTGATCTGTCTGAAATAAAATCAAAGCTGTAGTCCTCAAGTTTGTTCAAGAGACAAACTTGGGAAAATGCAGTTCTGCAGAATTAAGTCCTAGAGGCAGTCCTGGGCTTAAAATCAGACACAAGTAGGTTGGCAGCTTTGTCAAAAATCAGCATGTGACACTGGCCCATTCATCTAACTGTTCAGGACCTTTAGTTTTCTCACCTCTGAAGTGAAGTGGATGATTCTGCTTCTACTTACCTTGTAGACTTGTTTTAAGGACCAAGAGAGATAATGTGTGCAAAAGCACTTTGCAAATAGTAAGAGACTCTTCAAACAAAGCCCTGAACAAACTTTGAGCTCTAGGGAAAATTAGGACTGACTATTAGACATTTACTAATCTCTGGCTTCCTGGACGAGTTAATGAAGTAAGTCTTATCAATGGTGTAATTGTCCCGAAAAGATGTTTGTTCCCCAAGGTTCTCGAAGTGCCCGTGAACTCTGGAGGAGTTCCATTGTAGGTGCAAGTACTACCACGTGCCTGACATTGCACAGAAGCTTTAGATAAGCAATTTCACTTTTATCCCAAAACAGGATTTTATAATTCCCATCGAGGAAACTAAAGCTTGGAGTGTTTAAACCACTAGCACACACTTGATCACGAAGCTAGTACTGAATAGTTGCATTTCTAAGAAACAATCAACTGAAGGATTGTGTCATGTTAATTACAGATTTTTAGGAAGTAAGAAAACACTACACAATAAATGCACACATCAATTGTAAGACAAATTTGAGGGGGGTGTGATTCTTGTGATAGAAGAAATGCGGTAAGTAACAAAGATGAGCTTGGAAAACCCTCTGCTGGGTTTAACACCAAACCCATCCATCATCTGCAGCTCCAACGCTTCCTGACTTCCTACAAACATCATCTCTGTTCATTCTGAAGTTTCGGAAACTGCTAACTTGACAGCCCCTTTATTATCTTCCTTAGAATGAACATCATCCTGTTCATAGTTAAGTCTAACAGATCTTGATTATTTCTAAAATGAATCAGAAATTAAACTTTTTTTTGAATAAGAGGCAATGTTGCAACTTTATTTTTGCAATAGTTGATTTTATTATCTATAATTTTGCTTTAAAAGAAAAGCAAGAGAAAGTGGCAAATTTCCTTACAGTCTTGGGTTTTACATATTTGCTAACTAGCCTCCTGTCTTATTCTGGTTCTTTTTTCCATGTTTATTTAATTTTACAGATTGTTTATGGGAGCACCATGTTTTATAGATCTGAATTTTTACGAATGAGTACAATGGGGGAATAACCCTTGTCTTGCTAAATACAGACGGTCCTCTGCTTTCATACATAGCATGTTGTTAGAAACATATATCATTGTGAAAGGCAAAACCTAAAACTGTATGTTGTAAAGGAGTTTCTGAATCAAGAGGTGAAAATTGAGTAGCAGAAAGGTGGATCAGACATTGAATCATACATTGCATTTATTTTACTCTTGGTATAATTTGTTGTATGTCTAAGCTGTCACTCTTTTATTATTATTATTATTATTATTATTATTATTATTATTATAAAGATGTGGGATACAATTCTGGGTTAGCTATACAAACGTTGATTATGCAGGTACCCTTGTTGATGAGATATGCCCCTCCCTTCCCTAGCAGTTTCCCTCAACTGCCAATCCCACCCTCCGCCCCTGACAGTTTCCCACTACTGCCAATTTCTTTCTTATAGTATTATAATTGTTCAAGGTCTGCTTATGAGTGAGAACATATGGTACTCTGTTTTTTGTTTCTGTGATCGATTACTGAGTATGACCGACACTAAATCCATCCAAGTTACTGCAAAGTCCATATGTTTGTCTTTCTTTATGGCTACATAGTATTCCATTGTATATATGTACCACATTTTTAAAAAATCCAGTCCAGCTTTGATGGGTAACATGGTTGGTTCCATGTTTTTGTTATTGTGAATAGAAAAAATATGGAACATTTCACGAATTTGCGTGTCATCCTTGCGCAGGGGCCATGCTAATCTTCTCCATATCGTTCCAATTTTCATGACTGTATTTAATTCATTAAATTAAGTTACAGATTAGAATCTCCAGCTCTGACCTCTCCCTTAAGATTCAGAATTGGCTGGGTGCAGTGGCTTAAGCCTGTAACCCGAGCACTTTGGGAAGTTGAGGTGAGAGGATTGCCTGAGCCCAGGGGTTCAAGACCAGCCTGTGCAATGTGGCGAGACCTTGTCTCTACAATAAATAAAAAAAATTAGCCGGGTGAGGTAGTGCACACCTGTAGTTCCAGCTACTTGGAAGGCTGAGGTGGAGGGATCACCTGAGACCAGCAGGTTGAGGCTGCAGTAGCCATGAGCATGCCATTGCACTTCAGCCTGGGCGACAGAGTAAGACTCCAACTCAAAAAAAAAAAAAAGATTCAGAATTGTAGATCCAATTGCCTACCTGACATTTCAGTTTGGAAATCTAATACCCAATATGACAAATTTAGTGTCCAAAAATTACTTTGATTCCCAACTTGTTCCTCCTCTAGTTACCCACAAACATTCAATGGTACTACCATTCCTCCAACTGTTAAGTAAGAAATCCAGAAACCATTGTATTATCTTTTCCCCATTCTATAAATCTAATCTATTAGAAGTCCTGTCAGTTCTATCTTCAAAATATATCTTGAATTTAATTACTTCTATCAATATTATTCTAGTCTTAGTAATATCTTTCACCTGGACTATTGCAATCATCTCCTAATTGATCTGCCTGATTCAGCCCTGTCTTACAATAGGCTTATTTTCCATATAGCAGATAGAGTGATTTTTTTTTTTGAGTTGGAGTGCGGCCTTGACCTGCTGGGCTCAGGTGATCCTTTCACCTCAGCCTTCCAAGTAGCTGGAACCACAGGTGTGCATCACCACGCCCAGCTAATTTTTTGATTTATTGTAGAGACGAAGTCTCGTCAAGTTGCACAGGCTGGTCTCGAATCCCTGGACTCAGGCAATCCTCTTGTCTCTGCCTCTTGTCTCTGCTGGGATTATAGGCTCTTCTTGGAGTGATCTTCTAAAAGCATAAATCAGATGATGTCACCCAATACTTGCCAAAGGTTTCCAGACATAGAATAAAATCTAGACTCCGAATCCTTACTATGGTCTACAAGATTTTTTATGGTCTGGTCCTCACTTAACTTTCAGGCATGTACACTACCATTCTACTACTTAATTACAGTGCTCTTGTCACAGTGGTCTTCTTGCTGCTTCTCAGACATGCCAAACTCATTTCCACCTTAGGGTCTTTGTACTTGCTATTCTCTCTGCAAAGAAAGACCTTATGGCTTACTACCCTACATCATTAGGGTTTCTTCTCAAATGTTATCTCCTAACCAAAACAGTTCTTCTTCTTCTACCACTCTTTATTCTCTTATTCTACTTTATTTTTCTTCTTAGCTCTTGTTACCTTAGGACCTGAAATTATTTGTTTCCTTGTTTATTTCTCCCTCCTTATGCAATAGCTGTAGGATCTTGTTTTATCTGGCTTACCGCTACATTTATAGCACTAGAATAGGCATATAGTGTTCAATACATATTTAATGAACAAATTAAAAATATTAATATTTAATAGACAAAACCTTGGAAGGAAATTATAACTTCATCCAAAGTCACACGGCAAATGAGTGATAGAACAAGAATTAGAATATAGGTCTAACTTCTCAAAGAAAGACATTCAAGCAGCCAACAAGCATATGAAAAAATGCTCAGTTTCACTAATCATCAGAGAAATGCAAATCAAAACTACAATGAGATATCATACAACACCAGTAAAGACGACTATCATTAACAAGTCAAAAAACAGGTGCTGATGTGGCTGCAGAGAAAAGGGAACACTTCTACACTGCTGGTGAGACTGCTAGTTCAACCTTTGTGGAAAGTAGTGTGGCGATTTCTCAAAGAACTAAAAATTGAGCTTCCATACAATCCAGCAATCCTTCTTCTGAGAATATACCCAGAGGAACATAAATCACTCCTAAAAAAAGACAGCTGCACATGCATGTTTATTGCAGCACTATTCATATTGGCAAAAGCATGGAACCAATCCAGATGCCCACTAAAAGTGAACTGGATAAAGAAAATGTGGTACATATACACAATGGAATATTATGCAGCCATAAAGAAGAACAAAATCATGTCCTTTGCAGCAACATGGATGCAGCTGGAGACCATCATACTAAGTGAACTATCACAGAAATAAATAACTAAATACCACGTGTTCTCACTCATAAGTGGGCCCTGATCACTGGCCACATGAGCACAAGGGTGGGATCAGCAGATGCTGAACACTGCTAAGGGAAGGAGGGACGAAGCAGGGAAAAGGGCACATGGCAACACACTGGGTACTGACATGTCTGGTCCTTTGCCCCAAGTAGGTGGGGAGGGGGGATTATTTTACTTTAGTTTTGTGATAAGATTGGGTGGCATGGTGAAAAGAACACAAGATTTCACAAAGACAGATAGTTCTATATTCTTTTTTTTCTTCCAATTTTAGAGCTGTGGAGTACAAGTGAGAATTTACTACTTGTAAATATCAGGGGCGAGAGGGCCAGCTAGAAGCCCAAACTTCACCTACATGCAACTTACTTATGTAGTGAAACCTCACTTGTACCCCACAACTCTAAAATTGGAAACAAACAAACAAACAAACAAACAAAAGAGTCCAGGTCTACCTGTCTTTGTGAAAGCCTGTCTTCTTTTCACCATGCTACCCTATCTCATCAGTAAACTTAGGGCTTGTTAGGAACTTACGGATGTATATAAAGTGAACACTAAGCATCCAATGCCATAATCATCCCTCTGATCTACAATCACTGAAACTCATCTTTAGGCTCACATGAACATGTGTGTCTACATTAAAAAAGCAAAGAGCTTATTCCAAATGTTTACAAAGAACTTGCTTCTAGCTGTTGTTCATTCATTTAACAAATATCTATTGGGCATCCTCTCTGTGCCAGGCCCAGATGCAGTTCTTGTCCCACAGTCTAGTACAGGGAGATGACAATATGATAGATAATTTTAATCATCAGTGCAAGTACAGAAAAATGACACAATCTCCAATCTCAGAAAATCAGAGAAGTCTTGTTGAACAAATGATGCCTAAGTTAAGAGCCTAGGTAGGTACAGGTTATTACAAATGGTCATGGTGACAGGATGATTACTGACTTCCCATAAAACATACTGGACCATTCCACTATTCAGGCTGTGGTATTTCCTCATGATTCAGAGCAGGATAGGTGGCCCTTCCAAAAGTTTTCAAAAATCTAAGTCATGAGGGCTGCTTACTACCGAAAGATAAAAGGAAGTTTGTGATGGTAGCCTGCGCTAACACAATTTCTAGCTAATACCTTTTCTTCCTACCCTATACAGCCCTTCATTTCATGAAAGGATCCTATAGAAGGAAAAAAGACACAAAGGAATTAAGCTCAAACACAGAACTTGCAAGTTTTTTGGCAACCAAATGAAGTATAGGATTGCAGAACACTAGAGTTCTAATAAGTAGCAGTCTGTGAGAAGGTAAGATGAAAATATTTCAAGCTTGTGGATAATTTACTAGGTACAGTCAAGAGAAAAGTTCCATTAAGATTTCCTGAAGAAAAAAAGGCTCCCAAATTCCTACATTCAGCTTATTTCTGCCATAACTATTCCTGGGCTTTTCACTACGCCACCAGTGGACTCAAAGAAGGCATCATCAGGAATACATGGAGGCTGTCCTAGGCAGCCCACCAAGGCAGTCATAAGGAAAGATGCCACTTAAATTCTTTCAGCAAGTTAGGACCAAGTTCTCAGATGTTCCCTTGACCAAACTGTGCTCACCCTTTTGAAGCAGACAGAGATCTGACAAAAACAAATCCTTGGGCAAAATGAAAGGTTCCAAGGGAGAATGACAGATTTGTAATTTCATAAATACATCAAACACACAACTGAAATTAACTTGCACTTAGCTTTTTGAACATCTAAAAATAGCACACATATGCTTAATCTTCCTAATAAGCTGTCTCCAGGATGGGAATTTCATCAGTATAGTTTGTTCTTTGTTGTAGCATGTTAGCTATTTCATAAGACATATATAACAATAGTCCTTTTTCTACATCAAAGGACTTAAATAACTAAACCTCTAACAACTAGTGTGTTGGTATCATTATCCCTATTTTCTTGGTTGTGAAACTGAGGCAGAGAGTAAATGAGGCTTGCTTGAGGCCAAAGAAAGATTCCTGTCCAGATTAAATAGAGAATTACCAACTCTGCAATTTCTAAGTTAAAAGAAGCAATGAGACCTGCAATATAAGATAAATGCTTTAAACACAGGCTACAGGACACTTTTATAGATTTAGTCTGCTGAAGCCTCTTAAACATACCTCACTAACCTGTTCTCAAACATTTATATAAGGAATAATCATATTCTGTTTCTAGTAAGCACAAGAACAGCACCAATGGCTGAATATCTCAGACAGTCAGAGGAACAGCTCTAATATGGGTCAGGCTCAATGTCCAAGGAGTTAGCCAGTTTTGCTTTATTTTCTGGTCACAGATTGCACCTTACTTAGCCAGACTTCTTGCTCGTGTGGCTCTAGACATAGGATAGAAAGTCTTACAAGACTGGAATCCCGTCCACTTAGAAAAAGATATCCACAAGCAACAGCTGCACATTTGCAAAACAAGGCTACTACATGAGTTCTATTAGATTTGATAGTTTTAAAATACGGTTTACACAAAAAATATTTAACTAAGAGTTCGTTCTAGACCGGCTAAGAACCACTGAACTGTATGTATACTTTGGAAGAGTTCTACACATATACAAGAATACAAATATCTAATAACACAAAATTCTACATACATGGACCCCACAGATTCACACACAAAAAAAGAAAAAGTAATTTGAAAATACCAGACCAGCCAGGCTCGGTGGCTCAGCCTGTAATCCCGCGCCTTTGGGAGGCTGAGGTGAGTGGATTGCCTGAGCCCGCGGGTTCGAGACCCGCCTGGGCAAGCGAGACCTCATCTCTACAATAAATCAAAAAACCAGCCGGGCGTGGTAGCGCGTGCCTGTAGTTCCAGCTACTTGGAAGGCTGAGGTGGAAGGATCGACGGAGCCCAGCAGGTCGAGGCTGCGGTGGCCGGAAGCGGCCACT
>CAUYQG010052192.1:0-16550 GCA_963574415.1 Tarsius wallacei
GGAACTACAGGCGTGCACTACCATGCCCGGCTAATTTTTGATTTATTGTAGAGATGAGGTCTCACCAAGTTGCCCAGGCGGGTCTCGAACCCGCGGGCTCAGGCAATCCACTCACCTCAGCCTCCCAAAGGCGTGGGATTACAGGCTGAGCCACTGAGCCTGGCTTGTATTTATTTCTTTAATTAATCTGTTCACTTTGAGTCAGAGTCTCACTCTTTCACCCAGGCTAAAGTGCAGTGGCTCAATCACACTTACTTCAGCTTTGACCTTCTGAGCTTAGGCGATCCTTCTGCCTCAGCCTTCCGAGTAGCTGGGACTACAGGAACATACCCAGCTAATTTTTTTGACTTATTGTAGAGATGAAGTCTTGCCATGTTCCCTAGGCTGGTCTCAAACTCCTGGACTCAGGCAGTCCTCTTGCCTCGGCCTCCCTAAGTGCTGGGATTACAGACATGAGCCACCACACCCAGCCTTTTTTTTTTTGAGTTGGGATCTCATTCTATCACCTAGGCTGGAGTGATGTGATCGTGGCTCACCACAGCCTCAATCTTCCAGGCTTAGGAAATCCTTCTACCTCACCCACCCGAGTAGCTGGGGCTCCAGGAACACGGCACCACCCCTGACTGCAAAATGTGTTTCTTAAAGAAAAATACTTGAAAGTTGAAATTTCGTGGGCTGCAGGATGGATGTTGTGTTAGTAGGCATGAAACCAACAGTCACTTTGTATGTTTCCATCAGAACTCTTGGGTGACTAGGTAGATACATTGTCAGTGAGCAGTAATCTTTTGAAAGGAATCTTTTCTTCTGAGTAATATGTGTCAAAAGTGGGCTTAAAATATTCAGTAAATCATGCTGTAAATAGATATACTGTTATCCGGGCTTCTTAATTCCATTTATAGAGCACAGGCATAGTAGACTTAACATAATTCTTAAAGGCCCTAGGATTTTTTAGAATGGTAAATGAGCATTGACTTCAGCTTAAAGTCACTAGCTGCATTAGCCTCTAACAAGGAAATCTACCTGTCCTTTGAAGCTTATAAGCCAGGCATTGCTTCTGTGTAGCTAGGAAAGTCATAGATGGCATCTTCTTCTGATACAAGGTTGTTTCGTCTACATTGAAAATCTCTTGTTTAGTGTAGCCACTTTCATCAATGATCTTAAATCATCTGTATGACTTGCTGCAGCTTCTCCATCAACATTTGCTGCTCCATCTTACACGTTTATGTTATGGAGAGGACTTTTTTCCTTAAAACTTATGAATCAAACTCTGCTAGCATCAAACTGTTTCTGTAGCCTCCTCACCTTTCTTGCCCTTCACAGAATTGAAGAAAGTTGAGGACTTGCTCTGAATTAGGATTTGGCTTAAGAGGATATTGTGGTTAGTTTGGACTTCTATCCAGACCATGAGTACTTTCTTCATATCAACAATTAGGCTCTTTTGCCTTCTTAACATTTGTGTGTTCACTAGAATAGCACTTTTTAATTTCCTTTCAGAACGTTTCCTTTGCATTCACGACTTTACTATTTGGCATACCTTTCTTACTAACTTTTGATTTAAAGTGAGAGGTGTGCAACTGTTCTTTTCACTTGAACACTTAGAGGCTATTGTAGGATTATTTATTGGCCTAATTTCAGTATTGTGGTGTTTCAGGGAATGAGGAGGCCTGAAAAAAGGGAGAAAGAGGACACAGGTGGTCGGTAAAGCAGTTAGAACACACATAGTATTTACAGATTAAGTTTACCTTCTTTTATGGGCACATAGTGCCTCTCAAAATTATAATCATAGCATCAAAGACCACAGTTCACCATAGCAGATTTAATAAAATTGAAAAAATTTGAGATATTGCAAGAATTACCAAAATGTGACACGGACATAAAATGAGCACATGCTGTTGGGAAAAATGGTACCAGTACACTTCCTCAACAAAGGGTTGCCATAAACCTTCAATTTTTAAAAATTACATCTCTGAAGCACAATAAAATGCAGCACAATAAAACAAGTTGCACCTGCCTGTTATAAAACATATCTTCAGTAAGTATCATTTAATTTCTTTCAAACATGCATTGGAAGTGAGGTCAAACAAATTTTGTCTAATCTGTTCTAATTGTTTAATGACAGTTTTTAATAAAGTTATTAAGATATTTTCTACATAATGTCTATTGAGCAATTTTCACAAAGAAATATTTCAGATTATTACTACAAGTTTAAAAACTATAGATATATATATGGAACAAAGGGATCCATCCTTACTGTGTCTTGCTTTTTTGTTGTTGTTTTTTGGGTCAGGGTCTCACTCTGTGTCCCAGGCTGGAGATAGTGGCAGGATGACTCACCACAACCTCAACCTTCAGGGCTCAGGCTATCCTTCTGCCTCAGCCTGCCAGGTAGCTGGGACTACAGGCATGTGCCACTGCACCTGGCTGATTTTTTTATGTGTTGTAGAGACAAGGTCTCTCTATGTTACCTAGGCTGGTCCAATCTCCTGTACTCAAGCAGTCCTCCCACCTCAGCCTTCCAAAGTGCTGGGATTACAGACATGAGCCACTGTGCTTGGCCTTCTTACTGTTTCTCTACTTTTGTGAAGACATATACACAAATGTAGACTTTTTTTCCTCCTTTTTTAAAAAATTATTTTGTTGTGTTGTACTGGTTTTCCACTAGCTAGAATAATGAGATACTTTTTTTTTTTTCTTCACTTTTTGGCCTACCTAACAATATATGGTGGACATTTTCTAGAGTTATTTTTTAATAGCTGCACTATAGTCTCATCTCTGTTCATCGGTTTTCACTCTGTTTTTATTGTTTGCTACTATAAACAGTGCTGCAGCAAACATACTCATGTATTGTTACTTTTATTTCCAAAAAATAGGTTCCTAAATTGGCTTGGAAAAAAAAGAAATGAGTGCAATTTTAATAACTACTGCCAGGTTATTTTCCCAAAAGCTTGTCACAGAGTTCATACTCAGTACTATAGGCAAGTGCTTGTTTCTTCACAATCCCTTCAACATCTGCCATCTGTTGGGTAGGAAGTAGCATTAGATTTTTATTTTGTTTTTTTCTTTTGTGAAATTGAACCATTTAATTAGATTCTGTTCTAATAAGTTAAATATTTGTGATTATTTAAAATATCAGTAAATGTTTACTTTTATGTATATGTGAATATATGAGACAGTGGGGAGATGTAACTACACTTTTTATACCTCTGGGAGGGCTGAAGGTGAAGGAAGATGTTCACAATCTTACTTTTTATGTTATCTGAATGTTATGCAAGAAAATGTTTTACATGTTAATATGTGGGGTTTTTTTCTTAAATTCACTTATTTTAAAAGTCTCATGAATTACTTTTTTCACGTACCAAATTGTGCTTTGCTAACTTAATGTGAAACAAGGGCAGATTTTGTAGACCTTTTACAAGTAAGGAGATATTTACTTGCAACCTTGGTGCTGTTGGATCAGAAACTCGACCATCAGGAGTTTACATGCCTGCCTAACAACTTTATTATAGGATCTATATCTGTTCCTGGTAGAATGCCAAGGCTGTAAATCAAGTTATAAAATATCAAAAGGGAAAAACTATACTCTTTTTGAATAATTTCACACTGTAATGATTGATAATGCTATAAAATATCTCAAGATCATTTCTGTAATACAAATGTTTATATCAATTATATAATATAAATTATTTGTCTTTTTTATATATACATCTAAAGGTGTGGGTGAAAATTTGACTGACCCATCTGTGATAAAAGCAGAAGAAAAGAGGTAATCAGTTTTAACAATTAAGGCCATATTTTCATAATTTTAAATTTTGCATTTCTACCTGAATAAACTATTCTTTTTTGTTGTTTGCTTTTTTAAACTACAAATTCCACAGGTCCTCTGATATGGTTTTTGGCCCAGCAAATCTAGGAGATGATGCAATAAAAAACTTTAGAGCAAAGCATCACTGTAATTCTTGCTGTAGAAAGCTTAAACTTCCAGGTAAAAATTTTCTTAATCAGTATAATATATAAATATGTTAGCAAAGTTGTCACTTCAGATATCTCATTAGGCCAGAGATACAAAGGTTTGATTTGATGGTCTCTAATTGTGCCAGCTTCAACAGCTCCTTCACAAAACACATTGCTGGTTATAAACAAAGATATGTTTTCTTTTTTTTTTTTTTGAGTTGTAGTCTCACTCTGTCACCCAGACTGGAGTGCAGTGGCATGCTCCCGGCCACTGCAGCCTCAACCTGCTGGGCTTCAGTGACCCTTCGCCTCAGGCTTCCAAGTAACTGGAACTACAGGTGTATGCTACCACACCTGGCTAATTTTTTATTTATTGTAGAGACGAGGTTTCACCAAGTTGCTCAAGTGGGTTTCGAACCCACAGCCTCCGGCAATCCACTTGCCTTGGCCTCCCAAAGTGCTGGTATTACAGGCTGAGCCACCAAGCCCGGCCTGTTTTCTTTCATGATTTATAAAAACACAAAGCTCATTAATTTAATATATTTATTATGTGACTGTAGAATGCTAGGAATTGTCCTAGATATTGACGGGAGAATAGTGAACCAGACAGTCCCTGCTCTCATGGAGTTCAGTCTAATGTTGAATATCGTCAAGATTAGCAGGGAGTTACAGGACAGATAAGTGCTGAGAGAGAGGAAAAAACAACAGAATAGAGTGCTATAGAACAAGTAATCAGGTCACTTAACTCAGTCTAAGAGGTCAGGGAATGATCTTTGGGAATTGACATATTTTGCTAAACCTAAAGGGTTAATAGACTTTCAAGTTAACATTACCAAGAATATTCCTTCAAGTGGTAACAGGAACTGCAAGTATGTCCTCTCATGATAGTGGCATCATGTTTGTATTTGAAGAATAACAAGTTCTTGTTGTAAGTTAAAGCATAAAACAGTTGTCTCCCCCCTGGTATGTATCAGAGTCTCCTGGAACTTTTTAAAAATTACACAGCCAGAGTTCGCCAGTTGTGGTGACATATGCCTGTAGTTCTAGCTACTTGGGAGGTTGAGGTGGGAGAATTTCTTGAGCCCAGGAGTTCAAAGCTGTGTTTGTGCCTGTGAATAGCCACTGCACTCTACCCTGGGCAGCATAGCAAAGCCTCATCTGTAAAAAATAAAATAAAATTAGAGCTGAGCATGGTGGCTCACTCTTTTAATCCCAGCACTTTGGGAGCCCAAGGCAGGAAGATTATTTGAGTCTAGAAGTTCAAGAACAGCTTGAGCAACAAAGCGAGACCTCATGTCTACAAACAATCAGCCAGGTGTGGTGGCACATGCCTGTAGTCCCAGTTATTCTGAAGGCGGAGGCACAAGAATTGCTTGAACCAGGACACTGAGGTTGCGGTAAGCTGTGATCATGCCATTTGCACTTCAGCCTGGGTGACAGATGAGACCCCAACAATTAATTAATTAAAATACAGCCAAGTGCAATGGCTCATGCCTATAGTCCCAACACTTTGGGAGGCAGAAGTGAGAGAATTGTCTTAGCCCATAGGTTCGAGACCAGCTTGGGCAACATGTCAAGACCTCATCTACAACAAAATCAAAAAAATAACCAGGTGTGGTGGTGTGCACCTGTGATTCCAGCTATTTGGAAGGCTGAGATGGAAGGATCGCCTGAGCCCAGCAGGTCGAGGCTGTGGTGGCTGTGAGCGTGACACTGCATTCTAGCCTGAGCGACAGAGTGAGACTCCAACTCAAAAATAAATAAATAATAAATATTGTGTTTTAATTATTTATTGCTAGTATACAGAAATATCATTGATTTTTGGTATATTGACCTTATATCCTTGCTTAGCTCACTTTTTCTAGGGCCTTTTTTATAGACTCCTTGGGATTTTCTGCATGGACAATATAAACAATTTATTACTTTCTTTTTAACCTGTATGCCTTTTTTTTTCTCCTTGCTCTGTTCCTGATCTTACGGGAAAGCATTCAGTCTTTCACCATTAAGATGATGTTAACTGTTAAGGGTTTTGTAGATGTACTTTATTACATGGAGGAAATTTTCTTCTACTCCTTGTTTGTTGAGATTGTTTCCCTTGAATGGATATTCAATTTTATCAAATAGTTTTTCTGTATCTTTTGGTATGGTCATGTGGTTTTTCTCCTTTAACTGGTTAATATAGTATATTATCTTGACTGATTTTTTTTTTTTAATATTGAGCCAATTTTGCATTCCTACAACTACATGAGTTGCTGACTCTTGGTCCTTATGCAATAATTATTTGTCAAATGGATGAATTAATAACTTTATTTTTATGTGTATAAATTTTGTAAACGTTGAATTTATTAACAACCTGGTAGAAAACAAATCTGACACGTTTAGAAGAAAATTGATTTTAAAATGTTCTTAATTCTCCATTTCTAAGAAATGTTGACCTTTTTCTTTTTTCTTATGTCGGGGGTGGTAAATGTAGATCTGAAGAGGAATGACTATACGCCTGATAAAGTGATATTCCCTCAAGATGAGCCTTCAGATTTGAATCTTCAGCCTGGAAATTCCACCAAAGAATCAGAATCAACTAATTCTGTTCGTCTGATGTTATAATATTACTGAATCACTGGTTTTACCTACACCTCACAAAAATGTTACCGTGTTACTTTTCCCTCAGAAGGAAATTGTCTGGTAATAGAGAAAGATGTATGCAAATTGAACTTGTTGACTCCAGTAGTTAAAAGATCAATATTCTTTTGACCTGATTAAAACTTATCAGTCAGAAACTCTGTATAGGATACAGCTATCAGCTGAGAAATTTTAAAGGCAACAAAAAGTCAGTGTTTATAACTTAAAAGGGCTCTGTATAGCAGAAGATTTCATTTGACTGTTCTGTTGAGGTGATGCCCTCTCTTATGTGGTGCAATACCGTTAACCAAAGTAGGTATCCATGCAGATTTTACTGGCAGCTGGTTTATTGCCATTCAGCTAGGGAAATGAAATCATCAGCCTTCCGGTTAAGTGGCAGTCAAAAGTCTTCCTCACTGTGTTTATTGTGTTCAGTGATGATGTCAGTGGCTCCCAACTAGTTTCTTTGTTGGCCACAGGAAAGGAGATGACTTGTTATAGTTCTAGATTCAGAGAGATAAAAGAAACCTGAGCTAAAGACCAGCAAGGAGGGACTGTATTTATGAATCAGGGTTAGGCTCCATATTTAAAGATAGAGCCAGGTTTTTTTGTTGTTGTTAGATAGAGCCCAAATTATGCAAAATTATTAGTTGGAGTATTTTTTATATTTTATCAAGTCACTGTTAAGTAGAAGAAAGCCATGGTAAGCTGGTATATAACCTAAATATATGAAAGGAGAAATTTAACTGTTCAAGGGAAGTTATCTTGTGAGGAAAGTTAGAGTACTTTTTCCCTGTCTATAACTGTAGTGTCAACCTGGAAGTTACATACTTCTCCAAAGATTTTATTGATGAGTATATCAAATCAGAATGTAAACATGAACTCTTGCATATATTTTAAATTGTGTAGAAACATTTGAACATGAATGTTGTTTGTGGTACTTATTTAAGAAATTAATTCAGTTGGATTATCATTATGTGATATTGGCAGATTGCAATGCAACTTTATGCCAATAAAATGTAATTTAATAGCCCCAGATATTGTTGAACATTCAACAATAGCAAGAAAAGCTTTTCATCTGACTTAAGTTCTATGCTTTAATTTTTTTCTTTTCCTGTTTGTTTTCTAGGTACTAATTTTAATTTTTACTTGGAAGGGAGCAGTATAAAGCTTATTCTTATTCAGTAGTGTATCTCATAGATACAGACAAAGCAAGAAGAGATAAGCTGTTTAAATAGTGTTTAATATTGATTGGGGTGGGGAGAAAGAAAAAGTGTATTGCTTAAAGATATTATACTATATACATTTTGTATATCATTAAATCTTTAAAAGAAATTAAATAAATTTATTCTTGTTTACAGATGTTTGGTGAGCTTAATCATTCTGAAACATCTGACATTTTTGGAGTATTGGTTTGTTTTGAGTATCAATTTTTTAAATGAACCATTTGTATATCAATGCTTTTGGATTGCCCCTCCTGCAACAGTGTTTAAATTGATTGTGATTTCCTATTGTCTTTTTAAAAATGATTTTCGTTGTGCCAGAAAAGGGTAATATGGGTTATCTATCAATGTCTAATTTTATGTTATTTTCACAGGATGATAATAGTAGGTAATACTTAGTGCTTAATATGTGCCAGACATTACTCTAAGTACATATACTAACCTATTTAATTTTTATAACCGTCTTACCAAGAAGTAGGTGATTATTCTGTTTTGCAGGTTAGAAAATCAAAGTGCTGTAGAGGTAAAGTAACTTACCTAAGATTCTTTTAATTAGTAAGTAGCAACACTAGGATTTGAACTCAGGCTGACTGTTTTTCATTTATAATTAAGCTCCATGCTATATTGACTCAAGCATAATGACTATTGATGATTTTGTACCATTTCCTTGTTACTTTACTGAAACATGCCTGTTCCATTAACTTTTGAGTTACTTCTGGAAAGTAGTCATTTACTTATAAACCACATTTCTCATCCCCAAGAAGTGTTACCTCTGTAGATTATTTTTTTTAGATTAGAAAATATAGTTTATTTAGAAAGTAAATTAGAGAGAGAAAGAGGAGATTCACCTTCCCAAGGTAGGGGAGAGGGCCAAAGCCAGGAAGCATGGTGACAGCCATAACTCAAAGAGTACATGGCCACTTCAGAGTCTAGCAAGGCAATGGCGGTGATGGTCTGGCAATGGCTTAGGTTATTGAAATATATTTTATTACTCTGTGGTCTGAAAATGTCATTTGCTTAATTGCTTTAATTTTTTCCTTTTCAGTCTCATCCTACCGAGAAGAATAAAACTCTGTCTTTTACCACATTAATTTTTTTTTTCTAAGTCAGTGTTTCACTGTCATCCAGGCTGGAGTGTAGTAGCACACTGGGGGCTACCGCAGCCTTGACCTGCTGGGCTCAGGTGATCCTTCCACTGCAGCCTTTCAAGTAGCTGGAACCACAGGCATGTACCCATGCCTAGCTAATTTTTTGATTTATTGTAGAGATGAGGTCTCATCAAGTTGCCCAGGTTGGTCTCAAATCCCTGGGCTCAGGCAGTCTTCTCGCCTCTACCTCCCAAAGTGCTGGGATTACAGGCATGAGCCCCCATGCCCAGCTGATTCTTAAAATGTGGAATTCTCTTCTACACATGTTTTCTAATAGTATGCCTTCTTCAATCTGTTGATATATTCATGCCATTATTATTTATATAAAATATAAAAGTAATTCATGTTGCTTGCATTGGAACATACAGAAAAAGTTTTAAAATATAAAGAAAAATATAAAAATTACCCTCCTTTCCCACCCTTAACTCAGACTATGTTGCTTTCATAGTTACTATGAAATTGTACTAGTAGGGTAGTTCTCTACCTCACTAGATCGTACACTTCACAGAGGAAAGGGAACCTCAAGACTTCACTGGGTGGGTAGCACCCGGCACCTCACATGATTTATGATATGCACACAGTAGAAAGAATTTATGAATGAGTTTTTCCACAATACCAAACTTCCTCTTGAGGAAGATAGATCATGATGATGTAGTCTTAATAAGTAAACAGTCAAGGCAAGAATACCCAATAAATATCTGTTATCACTTGAAAGAGGAATCAAATAGTTATTTGCAGAAAATGGTATGTCTACACTACGAGGGTTTTTGTGATCCTTCTTATTTACCATATCTGATCTTACTGCTTCCTGGCTGGGTTTCACACAAGGTGTCTATATTTAATGACTCCAAAAGGTCTGTGAGTTTTTTCTTAGGAAAATTCCAAGCTCTAAGGTTCTGAACCTCTCTGGAATATGTTTTTCTTTTTTCTAAACTCTTTGGAAACTCCTTAAAGCAGAGTTTCTTTCCTGAGGGTCATGTTTCTACCTTGGTGGGCATGGGGACGGGAGAGGATGTGGTTATTCTTCAGAAAAACCACACACTCCAGCTAATGGTGAACAGCACCAATCAATAGAGCACTTTCTTCATGCCCTGCCCACCCAGCATTAAGCTCTCTTCCTTACTTGTTTTTCCCCTGGAATTTCTTTGCAATACTGCATTATGGAGGGTTTTTTTCCATTTAATTAATAATGACTTAGTATGTGTTTCTAAAATATGAAGAACTATAATATAATTATTACACCTCAAAGCTTAACAGTTTATTCATGTCAGATAGAGTCATTTTCTATTAAAAAAATTTTTTTAATGGATTTCAGTCAAGACCCAGAGAAGTTTCATACATTGCAGTTGCTTGTTTTTAAAGTCTCCTTTAATATGTGGATGTTCATTCCCATCTCTTTTTATTACCTATTTTGTTTGTCTTAAATAACTTGTTTGTCCTAAAAAGTTTCCTACATTTGGGATTTTGCTGATTATTTGTTTCCTGCATATGCCATAAACTAGTTGTTAGGTCTAAAGCCTTGATCAGATTCAGGATGGAGTTTTTGGCAAGAATCCTTCATTGGTGTAGTGTATACTTCCACTAGGAAATATTCATCTGTCTTGTTGGTAGTTGGTCATTACCTAGGTCTATCGGTTAATTCGATTAGTGGTGTCCAAAGTGGACCACAGATCCACAGGAGTCCCAGGATAGTTTCAAGGGGTATATGTGGTCAAACCTGTTCTCATAATACTAAGATATTATTTGCCTTTTTCACTGTATTGAGTTTTATTGATGACAAAAGTAGTGATGGGTAAAACTGCTAGTACCTTCGCATGAATCAAGGAAGTAGCACCAAACTGTAATAGTAATTATTATATTTTGTACACTTACATGTTGGGAGCCAGCCTTGGAGGCACCCCTGATTGACAAAGTCCAGGTGCACTGAGGACCCCTGGCCACAAAGCGAGTCCAGGCAGCTGAGGCCCTTCTGTCTTCCGTCTTTGCTGTTGATACGGCCTAAGAATTCTGTACAGTCGAACGTGAAGAGAACAACATGTTTATGTGAAGTACTCACAGATAACCTGGGAATGTCACGGTTCATTTTTCCATTTCCCACCATGCCGTTTGGCCTTTTCTAACATATGCAATGGTTAAACTCTGAAGCACATCAAGAATGCTTTCTCTCACTTGGTTATAAGTTACTAGATATTGCTTGAGTAAAAAATGATATAAGTATATTCACTCCTTATTTGATGTAGAATTATGTTGTTTAGTGTTTAGATATTAGGTTTTTTTAGAAGCACAAGTTTATAGTAAGTTCATTATGAATTCATTATAACACTTATCTAACACTTATCTAGGAGTTATGTACGTGATTTATAACACTGTTTTCACAGATTTAGGATGAAGATTCGTTGTTAAGGTTTTTACTTATAGTTAAAATTCTAAGTTAACGTTTATAGAGTGGGCTTTCACTGAATTCATAATATACTAATTGGATAATTTTATGATAAATTACCTAAATGCAGAATGCAACCTTGGGGGCTTGGGAAACATCACTAAAAGTTTCTTTTGAGTTTTCTTTAGAAATAAACACTGCAGGATAAGAGAAGAGTAACAAAGACACCTGGACAAGAAAGGCGATTAGGAAGCTTTGAAGGTTACAGAAGCCCCAGAGGGAAAACTCCTGACACATGGAGAAATGTGCACTTGGAAACTTTCTTGAGACATTTCAAGGACTGTAATTCGGGACTTTGGGCTAAAACTATCAATCTTGGCTTTAACAACAAGACTCACTGAAAGTAGATACTGTTCTTGGCTTGTTTGTTTCTAAGACCACTAGATGGTGGTAACTTCTGAGGGATAATACGTGAAGGAATTTTCTTTGTCTTGCCCCTTTACGAATGGTATAAAAGCTGTGTTTACTAACATTAAATTGGCATTCTGTCCAGAAGCAGGTGTCCATCTATATCACTTCGTTGTAAGTTCCTTCATTTGCCTATCCGTCTCTCCTTCAGGAAACCCCAGACCTGGCAGGGGCAGGACCCCCGCAACTACAGAAATATTAAAGGCCATTCTTAGGAGCATTTTAAAATTTAAGCAGGAAAAAAAGCCTGTACACCTTGTTGTTAGCTTAGCTTTTAACAAGAAATCAATGAAGAAATGGCTATGTTTGAGTGGTTTCAGGAACAGTATTGTAGAAAACCAACAACTCCTTTGGAAATTCCTCTGGTGGTGGTAGAATAACACCTATGATATATTATAGTCTTTTATCTCCATGCATAACACATTTTAAATAACTGTTGGATAAACACTAAATACAGCATTTGTAAAATGCAAACTTTTACAACGTGAGACTCCACATGCAATCTCACATAAACATATTTGGAACTAGCTCAAAAGCTGACTGGAGTTATATGAATTCCTGAGTGGTCTCATAATAACCAGGGGGAATACACCGAATTAAAGGGTTAGCTTTCTAAGGAAAAGAGTCTTACATCAGTATTTTTCAATATGGCATTTATTTGGATGCTTCAGCTGTATAAATGGATGATGACATATTGATGGACCAGGGTCTAAGTAAAGATTAACACAAATGCTGCTGAGAAAATTGAAGTCATATCAGTATTTCACGTGTGTGTCACACACACACACACACATACACACACAAGTGTGCACTTTAAAATCTGTTCATGGCCAGGCACAGTGGCTCAGCCTGTAATCCCTGCACTTTGAGAGGCTGAGGTGAGAGGACTGCCTGAGCCCAGGGGTTCGAGACCAGCCTGGGCAACTTGGTGAGACCATGGTCTCTACAATAAATCACAAAAAAACTAGCCAGGCGTGGTGGCATGCATATGTAGTTCCAGATACTTGAAAGGCTGAGGCAGAAGGATCGCCTGAGCCCAGCAGGTTGAGGCTGTGGTGACCATGAGCATGCCCCTGCACTCCAGCCTGGGCGACAAGAGTGAGACTCCAACTCAAAAAAAAAAAAAAAAAAAAAAAAAAGAATCTGTTCACACTTCTACTTTTCTAAGCTTTGCTCCAAAAGGATTGGGTGGGTCACAACCTACACAGAGCTAATACCTCAAATAGAAAGATGCTTTAAATTAATCATATCCAGTTAGTCATATTCCTGACAAGCTCCCTTTTATCAGCAGTAAGAAGCCTTTGGGTGGAAGTGAGGAAATGGAACAGGGCTGGGAAGGCACGGCGTGGCAGGGGAGGAAGCAGCCACTGCCCTCTAGTGCCAATCCTGCCATCTCGGCCGTCAGCAGGGACCAAACAACAAATGGCAGAGGAAGGAGGGAGAAACCAGGCTACCACCTGGTCAGTCAAAATGACAATGCCAGTGCTATTACTAGCAGTATGATCACTGTCAATAATTTAGGATTGTTTACAGTTCTTTGTATCACCTGAAGTTATATGCTACTGGAGATGTAGAAATTACTTTATTTCAAATGACCTACAACAATTTCCTCTTTGTATACTTGAGCCATCAATGTGACCACATGGGTTCATTTGTTTCGTTTCACTTTCAATATTTAGAAACTGCTTTTCTCTTCATTTTTATTTAATTAAAAAAAAGTTGCAAAACATTTGCATGGTTCCTAAGTCAAATATACAAACAATGTACATTCAGAGGAGTCATGCTTCCATCCCTCACCTTCACTTTCATATTTTTTTGTTTTTTAAAATTAAATTTTTAAAAGTTATTTTAAAATTTACTTTAATTGACAAATAATTGTATATAGCTATGAGGTATAGTGTGATCTATGTAGACACCGCAGAAAAATTTAATCAAGCTAATTAACATATCCATCACCGACCAACCTATTTTTCTTGCGATAAAACATTAAAAACATATTGCTTTGGCATTTTTAAAAATATATAATAAATTGTTAATTTTGGTCTTTAAAGACTCCACCAAAAAAAACCATTAGAATTGACACATTTAGTAAAGTTGCAGGTTACAAAACTAACATTCAGTAATTAACTGTAAACTTAACAGATCATCCAAAAAAGAAATCAACATAACTGCTTTTAAGTTTTGGTTTAGGTTTGGTTTTTCCATCTGTTGTGTTTTTCAGAAATCTAAATGTAAATAAATAAATGTATACACACACACACGCACACACAAACACACACACACACACATTCTGCCCTTCTTAAGGATACCTCACACACTGATCTGCAACTTTTTTCACTTAACAACATATTTAAGTGGCCCATATATATAGTGATCTATAGCACTGTTATGTTGTAGCTATTCATTTCTTTTGAGTTGCACAGCAGTCCTCTGCATGGACAGACCTTAATTTGTTTAACTAGTCCTCTATTGACGGAAATTTGTGGGAAAAATCTCCCCCAGTCTTTTGCTACAAATTAGCCTGCAACAAACAGCCTTGCACATAAAACTTCTCTGTTTTTATTTTTTTTGAGTTAGAGTCTCACTCCATTGCCCAGGCTGGAGCGCAGTAGCATGCTCACAGCCACCCCAGCATCGACCTGCTGGACTCCGGTGATCCTTCTGTCTCATTCTTTCAAGTAGCTGGAACTACAGGCGCATGCTACCACACCCAGCTAATTTTGCTTGATTTACTGTAGACAGGGTCTCGCCAAGTTGCCTGGGCTGGTCTCAAACCGGTGGGTTAAGGCAATTCACCTCCCTCAGGTCTCCCAAAGTGCTGGGATTACAGGCTTAGCCACCGAGCCTGGCAAACTGTTTATTTTTGTCAGTGTATCTTTAGAACAGAATCCAAGAAGTGGGAAAACTGAGTCACAGTCAGTTCATCTGTAGTTCTGCTAGATACTGCCAAACGTCTCCCACTGGGTGTACCCATCTCTAGCAGCATAAGATGACACTGCTCATTTCCTCAGAGCCTCACCAACCAAGTATGTTATCAAGCTTCCACATTTCTATTAATCTAAGGTGTTTTTATTTTGCAATTAATTATCTTAATATGAAGAAGGCTGAGAATCTTTTCAAATGTTTAAAGGCCAGTCATAATTGGTTTTTAGTGAACTCTGTCCATATCTCTCATCTATTTTTTTAAGGGCTGTTCATTCTTTTCTCATAATTTTCAAAAAGATGTGATTAAAAACGAAAAATATTTTCTTTCAACTTGTTATTTATCTCTTGACTTTGCTTATAATGTTTTTGCCCTCCGCCAAAAAAAGGTTTTTAAAATTTTTAGGTAGTCAAATTTATCACTCTCTGCTTTTGTTGATTTGGATTTTGACTGAGAGATAAATGTTTTTCCATTCCCGGGATATAAAAGAATTCACTAACATTTATCTATTACTTGCAAAGTTTAATTTCTAAATTTTCAATATCTCATTCCTGGTTTGTGGTATAAGAACATATAAAATTTTATGTTTTTTCATTGCCTAGCTACTTATCCTAGTGAGACAGAAGATAGCTAGAAAAAGGCTGGGCAGACAGACAGCTGGGTTCTCCAGTAGCAATGTAGCGAACTCCTCACAGGCCTCTCAGGCTCAGCATTGGTAAACAAGCTCCCTTCGAGCCTCTCGAGCTAGAGCTCAGGTACTCACTACCAGGATCGAAAAGCAACCATCAGCTCACCATTAGGCCCCTACCTCCTGCCGACTGGTCCTTAATACTGACCAATCAGAACAGCTACAGCTCACAGCTAGTGCTAGCCAATCGGCTTGGACTTAGGGTTAGACAAGCACCAGGTTTTCGGCCCCAGATGGGCAACTCCTTCAGGTCCCCTCCCGCTGTGGGATCTTTTCTGTCCTCTCAATAAATCCTGCTTTCTCACTTTCCAGCCATCAGTGTCCCTCATTCTTCCTGGGCATGAGATAAGAACTTCGACCCTGAGGAGCTGCAGAAGATTGTGGGAGCTGGCTGAACCAGGAGAGCTGCTGGAAGAAGGCGAGTCTCTGAAGCTGAGACACCCAGGGGGCTAGGCTTGCCAGCCCATTAGAGCCGACGCTTCCTGGGCTAGGCTTACCAGCCCCTCCAGACTACCCTCTCTGGGGCTTGGCTGACTGACCCACTGAACTAACACTCTCGAAGCCCAGGCTGACCTGAAAAATCCACATCACTAGCACCACTTCTTAGAAAAGTCTATTCATTCCAATTGACTTGAGATGCTGGCCTCTATCTTACACTGAATTTGCATATGCAGTTGGGTCTACATCTGGACTTTTTGCTCCACAGCATTCGTTGTCCTGTTCATGAGCTACACCACAGTTTTAACTGTAGAAGCTTTGACATGCTCCAGTACCTGCTAGGCCGAGTGCCTCTTTTGCTCTTCCTTCACAGGGTTTCCTAGCTATTTTTGCTTGTTCTTCCAACTAAACTTTTTCGCTTTCTTTTCATTTTTGTTTTTTGAGTCAGAATCTCACTCTGTCACCCAGACTAGAATGCAGTGGCACACTCATTGCCACCACAGCCTCGACGACCTGCCGGGCTCAGGCTATCCTTCTGCTTCAGCCTTCCAAGTAGCTGGAACTACAGGTGCATGCTACCACGCCCAGCTAATTTTTTTTTTTTTTGAGTTGGAGTCTCACTCTGTCGCCCAGACTGGAGTGCAGTGGCACACTCCCGGCCACCGCAGCCTCGACCTGCTGGGCTCCGGCGATCCTTCCGCCTCAGCCTTCC
>CAUYQG010052193.1:0-11588 GCA_963574415.1 Tarsius wallacei
TGGAGTGCAGTGGCATGATCACAGCTCACCACAGCCTCGACCTCCTGGGCTCAGGTGATCCTTCTGCTTCAGCCTCCAGAGTAGCTGGAACTACAGGCATGCCTGCCATGCCCAACTAACTTTTTTATTTTTTGTACAGACGGGGTCTTGCTATGTTGTCTAGACTGGTCTCAAACTCCTGGACTCAAGCAGCCCTCCTGCGTCAGCCTCCCATAGTGCCGGGATTACAGGTGTGAACCACCATACCCAACCTGTGGTTTGTTTTTATTTTGTTTTGTTTTGTTTTTGAGTTGGAGTCTCACTCTGTTACCTGGGCTGGAGTGCAATGGCACACTCAAGGCCACTGCAGCCTCAACCTACTGGGCTCAGGCGATCCTTCTGCCTCAGCCTTCCAAGTGGCTGGAACCACAGGCCACTATGCCCAGCTAATTTTTTGATATATTGTAGAGACGAGGTCTCACCAAGTTGCCCAGGCTGGTCTCAAAACCATGGCTCAGGCAATCCACTCTCCTTGGCCTACCAAAGTACTGGGATTTCAGGCTTAAGCCACCATGCCCGGCTTGGTATATTTTTTAATAGACTCTCTTTCTGAATAGAAAGTAGAGATTTCCCGTGTGACCCCTGCCCCCACACTCATAGCCTCCCCCACCAGAGTAGAACCTTGGATGCAATTGATGAACCTGCACTGACACATTATCATCACCCAGAGTCCATAGTTTTCATTAGGTTTTACTCTTGATATTGTACATGAATGTGTTTTTGAAAAGATAATGACTTCTGCTTTAATTACAGTACAAAAATTGAAAAGGAAAAAAGAGAGCATGCAAAACAACACGGGATGATCCGTACAGAGATAACAGGAGCCGAGATTGCAGAAGAAATGGAGAAGGAAAGGCGCCTCTTTCAGCTCCAAATGTGCGAAGTAAGAGCGGACGCTTCCACCATTTGCCTAGAATTTGAATAACTGTAATCTTCTCCTGCTAGTCAGCAGTGTCTGTGCTTAAAAGCAGACTGTGTTTGATTGTTAGAGAAGGGTACTGTTTCTTAAGAATTCTAATCTCCATTTTTCTCCAAGCCTTTTGGGAACCCGCCGTTGCACTGTTGTCTCATGTTTTGAGCCTTGGTCCTATGGGGCTCTTTAAGCCAAAACAGGATTCTTTGGTGAGAACTTAAATGTTGCTTGTGAGTGATTGTGGGGGAAAAGAATTGGTGAGAGGTAGCAGTGGTGAATATTAAGTTTTACTGGTATAAGTTTATAGCATGTTGTTTTTTTAACCATGTGTCCAATTTGAATGAAAACTTAAATGAAAGTCATTAAGAAGTCTGATTTCATGAAAAAAAAATACAGTGATGAAAAGCATGCTGCCTTAAACTTAGAGCAGTGGTTCTCAAACTGAATTCCTGTATGAATGCTGACATTCCTTGACTTAGAAGGTAGTCCGTTCTGACACTGCTGTTGAGTAATGGAGTTTCTTTTGCAGATTTCAGAAAATATTAAAATGGAGAATTTTCTCAATTTTATGTTTTTTCTCCCTTAAATTTTCTTTCATTCTTTTTTATTTTTCATAAGCCTTTGGTTCCTTGAATGTGTTTGCTCATGAACCTTTTCACGCAATAAAACAAATGAGCAAGAAGCAAACCATGACAATAGACAATCTTAGCCAGGAGTGGAAGTCAGAACAAGTAGTGTTTAGTTCAGTGCGTAAGTTAATAATGGATTGTTTTTATTTTCCTTCTTTCATTTTTAGTAACAAAAATTCTCTCTGCTTCACATTCTTGATCTAAAAGTTTTAGTTACGTTATGGCATATTCTTCAAAGAGAATGCTGTTCTACTTATTTTCTTTGAGGTTTTTGACCACATGAAGTATAAGTTTGAGATCCACTGCACCAAGGGGAGATAATCAGTTTTCCTAGAATGATGTGTTGTGTTTCGTTTCTGCTTGTCTAGTAAACTAATCATAAGAATTTACAAAGTACTAACACTCTAATCAATTTGTTTTGTACACTTTGAGACTGCCAAATCAGCATTCCCTAAGCTGTCTGAAGGCCACTGAGGCTCAGTAACTCACGTAGGTGCACAGGCAGTGTTCTGCCACGTGAACCCATGACTGAAGAGCCCTGTCTGCAATTATCAACATAAAATTCTGTTTTATTTCCACAGTATCTCATTAAAGTTAATGAAATCAAGACCAAAAAGGGTGTGGATCTGCTGCAGAATCTCATAAAGTATTATCATGCACAGTGCAAGTAAGTAGAGTGTTACCAATATTATTATTAGCCCACATAAGGCCCCCTCACTTTGTTGTTGGTCCTAATTCTCTTTATTTATTTTCTTCATCTGGTTAGAAAGAATGACATAATGACCTTTTACAGCTAAATGGATAAGAAGTAGCATTGTCGGCCGGGCGCAATGTCTCAAGCCTGTAATCCCAGCACTTTGGGAAGCCGAGGCAGGAGGATTGCCTGAGTCCAAGGGTTGGAGACCAGCCTGGGCAACTTGGTGAAACTACAATAAATCAAAAAATTAGCCATGTGTGGTAACGTGGACCTATAGTTCCAGCTACTTGGAGGGCTGAGGTGAAAGGATCGCCAGAACCCAGCAGGTCAAGGCTGCGGTGACCGTGAGTGTGCCACTGCACTCCAGCCTGGGTGACAGTGAGACTCCCACTCAAAAAAAAAAAAAAAAGAAAAGAAAAAAGAAAAGAAAGAAGTAGCATTGCCTTCCACTTTTAGTGTTTCATGTAAATTAGTAGCTGAAATTAGGGCAACTATTTGGTTTCTAGAAAATACTGTCTTCTTAGAGTGCTAGCCGTGACAGCCTCTGGAGCTTTATTACAGATCCATGAACCAGTAAAGAGTCTTTTCTGGTGAACCCCACCTCCCTTACTTGGCATTTTGCCTATTACTACATCATTTGCACCATGTATTCCCACTTGGAGGGTTTTTTCCCCCTTCATCTAAGTTAAATAGATGAAATTAAATACTTTGGGCATTAAGACTACTTTGCATTTATACACGAATTCCTGTATTGGTGTTGTATATTGAAAGACATTCATTGTTCTATACTGGCACAGTTTTTGTTTGCTTACACTGCAAGCCTGCCTTTTTATTATGTTTGTGATTCTGTGGCAATGCAATTGCTTTCTTACCTCTTGTTTGCTTTCATGGGGTTTTTTTTTTTTGGTAATCTTTGTGTGAATATGTGCCAGTTACCATTAAAGTCTATATTAATTGATAGAAGTTTTACAGAAAATAGTGTAAAAGTGACCCAGATATCTCTCATATTTATAAGCAGAATAACATATAAAGGTCATTTGGACTAGATAAAATACTCTCCAGAAAAGTTTAATCTAAATTTTTCTTTGCTCTCCGTGTTTTTTTAAATAATGTTATATCCAGGAAGATCTTTGTAATCAACTGAAACATTTAATATTATGGGAAAAGCACAAAGCTAGAGTTAAACAAATAGATGAGTTTGAATCCTGGCTCTGTAGCTGGGTAACCCTGTGATGTTTATCAGGTACTTTGCTAAACCTGGGTAACCCTGTGATGTTTATCTCAGGTACTTTGCTAAACCTCAGTGTTCTCATCTGTCAAGTTGGGTTAAGGTTTGTTGCATACACCTCAAGTTTTTTTGAGAATAGGAGAAGTAAATAAAATAATGCACATGGAGTGCTTAGTCCAGTGCATACAACCTTGTGTGTGTTGACGGCTGTGATGATTCTTAGTGGTATTAAAAATTATGTATATTTTATTGTTCAGGGTGCTTCGCTTCAGGAAAAGCTTTTTAATAATCAAATTGTTTTTACATAAATTTGAGTTGTTAACTTTTTTACCTCTTTCCAAAGTAAATTCTACCCTGAATAAATGTCTTTCAAAAATAAAAGTGACAGCTGGGCACAGTGACTCATATCTGTAATCCCAGTTACTCAAGAAGCAGAAGTAGGAGGATTCTTTGAGGCCAGGAGTTCAAGACCAGTCTCAGCAACATAGTGAGCCCCCATCAATAATAATAATAATAATAATAATAATAATAATAATAATAGTATATTGAATTAGAAACAGTTTTCATGCTTGTAAAGATAAAGTTTTCCTACTGAAGACCTGAAGTAATATTTTGACTTTGTAGTAAAGAAGGGTAGTTAAGAAACATTGAAATGTGTTTTAGTGGTTTCTGATTTTAGTTTTGGGTGGAGTTTTTCATCTTTTATCAATTTCTGTTTTCCTATAAATATTTAACTTTTTGCACTCAGAGACATCTTGCAGATCACCTACCAGCAACTTGACTGCATTTTTTTACAAAAGAGTGAAAAATGAATTATTTCATATTAAATAATATAATGTTGGAACCAATTACTTTATTGTAATGATATTCAGCTTATAATGGAATTTTGAACATTGAAGAGTTTTTTATGACAAAATCAAAAATTTATATCTTATATTTTTCTAACGTGTGGTAACGTGATATGGTCACCAACACGCAATGAACATAGGTTCATCGATACATGTTGGGCAATAGTATTTGTTTGATGTATTTCATCTGGTGTTTTTCTGTTAGAGCAGACAACGCAGTCTCATTTTCTTCCTCCTACGTTAATAACATGTAATTTATTGCCATCAAAGATGATGTAGAAGGAGGCACTCATGAGTCCTGAAAACCATGAAGATGAGTCTAAATCAACTCATCTTCGAAACTGCTTATGTTATAGCTCTCACTTTTGTCTTTTTTGTTTTGCCATTGTTCTGCAAACTCAATAAATGGATAAGAAATTTCTAGGTGTAAATCGCAAAATCACGGAATGAAATTTATCAAAAGGATATTACTTTTCCACTTTTACTTTTCTGACTTAGTGCAGATAATGTATTCAACCTGTGTTGCCTGATACTTAAAATATGATCTGTCTTCAACTTCGAAAGTCACTTTCTTTTAAGGCTACAGTAGCTTGCTTATCTGTCCTTGTTATGCCATATGATACAAAGGGTATACCCGCAGCTGCCTTTCTTGTACACATGCTCTTTATTGCTACCTTCTGTTACAAAGAAGTGTTGGCACCACTGTGAAGCACTTCACACATTCTCTTTCGATATGACGCCAACTGATTTTTTTTAGGTATATTTCAGTATATATTCTGTCTTTTTATTTGCTTTTGTGCAATTTGAATGGAAAACTTCAAGGAAACATACATTTTTTGAAAGAGTTGCGTTTGCATAAGTTTGTCCTGTATAATCACCAGCAATCTCTTTATGTCCTCTCAGAGGGGACATCCAAGTGGCTTGCTAGATTTGCAGTGTCCCCTCAGAGGGGACATCCGATTGTGATGGGTTAGTTCCTTTGATACTTTTATAGGAATAAGTTAATCTCTCAGTCTTCTGAGTCTTCACTTTGGCAGCAAATCTGATTTCACCTGATTTTAGGAACATTTTTTAAATTTCAGGTTCTCTTAAGTTTGTAAAGAAGGGTTTGGTCTGCACAAGCAAGAGTTTTTCAACACAGAAGATGCTTTGTAAGCTGTACATATGTTAGCCTTTGTTAGTAAAGGTAAAAGGAAGAGCAGCTCCAACTTGTGCAGATAATGCATGCTCCCTTTATTCTTTTATTCTTTGCTGCTTCCCTTTCCACAGATACTTATTAATCTTCTACCAAAGGCTAGATATTGTGCTCAATTCTGGGGTAGAACTGAAACAAGGCTTCACCCTTCAGGAGTTAATTGTCTGGTAGAGGAAGTAAATTGAGTCCATCATTAATTATAATGGGGCTAGACAGTGACTGGTACTGTGAAGTGTCAAGAGGAAAGACTCCTGGCCAGGAAGACTGGGGAGGAGGTGGTGGCACCTTGAAAGAGGTGGTGACACTTGTCATTGAACTTGGAGCATGGCTAGAATTTGGCCATTGGAATCTGGTAGAAGAGTCTCCCCTCTGGAAGGGAGAGATCATCAGAAGGAAACCCTACATGGCAAAAGCCTTTTTGTGTGGAGATGTTTTCTAAGACATCACGTAGTAGAACTGGGTTATAATGGGATTCAGCTATAATTTGCCCTGTGGTTGAACCCCAAGAATGCTGTCCCAGCAAGAAGCCAGTGTGGTTTTCTCTCAAGGACTATTTTTATTTTTTCCTACTCCAGTCAATTCCTCAAAACTCTTAGTTCTCAAAACTCTTAACAAGTCCATACACTTAACAAGTGTGGACTTGTTAAGCATTTTCTACCTAGCTTTTTTTCCCTTAAGATTTCTTCTTCTGAGTGCTTATTTCAGTTCTTAAAATGATTTTCAGTACAGAGTCAGCTTTTGCTCAACAGTGAATTTGCTCTTGTAGAGTCACAGCACTTCTGTGTGGATGAAGCTACTACAATGAAGAGATAAAGGGTGCAAAGGAAAGGCATGGAACTTTTTCTAACCTAGTGCAGTTCACCCACTCTAATTACTCCTCACTTCAAACATGAACATTGTCAGTAACATGCTGCTTTCAAAACAAACATGTTATCCTCCTGCTCACCTGCTCCTTTCACCACCTCCCAAGTATCATTATGATAGGCCTATTGAAGAGCATTTACAGACATGACTTTATTATCCTTTGTCTTTCAGGTAATAATAATAAGAGCTAACATTTACTGAGAGCTTATTTTGTAGCTCATATAATATAGGTGCTGCCCAAGTTTTTGGTGTGTGTTTTCTCATTTAATATTTGCAACAGTCAAGAAAGTACAGCTTAGAAAGGATCAATAACTTGCCCAGAGTCACATTTCATTCATTTAATAAATGTTCAATAAATATGTGTCAAAGCAGATGCAAAGTAGACACAGGAAACCATAGCAAATAAATAAACTGGAGTTTACAATTAAAAACTTTGGTTCATGAAAGGCTAATATCAAGAAAGTGAAAAGATGACCCACATAATGAGAGAAAACATTTACAAATTAATTTAGGTGATAAAGGTATAGTGTCTAGAATATAAAAGAAATGAACAACAAGAGAATAAACTACCCACTTTTTTAAATGGTAAAAGAATTTGAATAGCCATTTCTCCAAAACAGATACACAGATTATTAGAAAAACACACGAAAAGATGTTCAGCATCGTTAGTCATTAGGGAAACCAAAATCACAATTAGATACCACTTCATACACAGTAGGATCGCTATACTTTAAAAAACAAACAAAAAGAAAAAATAAGTCTTGGTGAGAATGAAGAAATTGGAACCTGTGCATTGCTGATACATACGTAAAATGGTACTACTTCTTTGGAAAACAGTTTGGCAGCTCCTCAAAGAGTTAAACATAGAATTATCATATGACCTAGCAATTCCACTTCTAAGTATGTACCCAAAAGAATTTTTAAAAGGTAGTTAAACAGAATATTATGTGAATATTTGTAGCAGCATTATTCACAATAGCCAAAACATGGAAACACCCTAATGTCAATACACTGGTAAAAGAATAGACAAAATATGGTACATTAGAATGGTTTATTGTTTAGCCACAAAAAGGAATGAAGTATTGGTACATACTAAAACGTTATGGTAAGTGAAAGAAGTCAGACACAAAAGACTACATGTTATGTGTTTCCATTTACGGGAAATGTCCAAAAAGGCAAATCCGTAGAGACAAAAAACAGATAAGTGGTTGCCATGGGACAGGAAAGAGAGAAAGTAACGGCCACTGCTAACATGTACAGGCCTTCTTTTTGGAGAGATGGAAATGTTTTGAGGTTAAATAATGGTGATGATTGCACAGCATTGTGAATATTCTTTTTTTACATTTTATTTTATTTTTAAAATGTGAAGTTCAGTTCAGGGTTAGGTACATACATGATCTTCATACAGGTATAGTGTGGGTACCCTTATGGATTTTATGTGCCCCTCCTCCCCTGGCAGTGTCCCACTCCTGCCAAACCCTTTCTTATAGTATTTTGATAAATGTTCAGGGTCCACTTATGAGTGAGTACATATGGTACTCAGACCTTTGTTTCTGTGGTAAATCACTTGAATAGTGAATGTTCTTAAAACTACTGAATGTAAGTACACTTTAGAATGATGAGTTTATGCCTAGGCAACATAGTGAGACCTCATCTCTTAAAAAAAAAAAAACCAAAAAAAACTAAAGAGGCAGGCATAGTGACACACACCTGCAGTCCAGCTGAGGCAGGAGGCTCATCTGAGCCCAGGATCAATGCAGTGGTAAGCTGTGATCATGCCACTGCACTCCAGCCTGGGCAACAGATTGAGACCCTGACTGAAAAAAAAATGGTGAATTTTATGTTCCATGAATTTTATCTTAGTAGAAGAAATGCAGAAAACAACACAACAAAAAGATCCATGCCCTCATGGAACTTATAACTAGAAGGTGATGGAACACGTCTTCTGCTGCATTCTCTAACTCTAGGGTACATGCTCCTAGGGAGTGAGCCGGGAATTTTGACTGGATAAGCCTGAGGTTGGGCCTAGACATGTATGTTTTTAAGACTCTCCAGACATGAGTCCAACATACCACGCTCTGTCTCTTTGGTCTGGGTTGTTGAAATGTATTGGTCGTTCAGATGCAGTTAATTAGTCCTTACACTAACCCATGTACATTTAGGTTTCTTCAGTACCGCAGGGCATGCGTGGAACATATACGGAAGAAAAAGTCTCCCTGTCACCTGGAATGCTGGAATTCCCACCTGACTTAGAGCCTAAAGCTTGGCAATCAGCTGTCAGGAGAGACTGATGATTGATTTGTTATTTTTAAATTTGTTTTGTAGTTTGGAAAATAATCTCTATGCACTCCAGAATATCCTGCCTTCTTTTGAAAATCGCATCCTGCTCTCTGAGCCGATCAGCCTACAGCCAGACATCTCTTGTTTCTAGGCCAGGCAGGCAGAACCTGTAGTGAAGGGAATCAGGGAGGCATTATTTTCCCCCTTTTTCCTTCCTCATCGCTATTTGGATACAATGACTTAAGAAAGAGGTGACGGACATAGCAGCCTTCTCAGGAAGGGAAGACTCTGGATCATCTGAGGAGGAGGATGTGTCCTGCACGACAGATGGGCGGCCGTCAGACACGAGCTTGGGGAGGCTGTGTTGCAGCCTGTCGGTGTGGTGTGAGGTCCTCCTGCCTATCAGTGGGCGGCTTCCATTCCTCTGACATCCTGTGTCATCAAAATATGGTCATATTTCAAGCTCTTTATTTTAAAGATGAAGCCATTATATCGTTACATGTCTTGAGGGGATAAAAATGAAGTCAAGCTAAATATCCCTAAGGTCAGAGACGTAACGAAGCCCCTTTTGTTAGCCTGTGGTCTTCATGTATTGAACGGCCTGTCTGTGCCTGGCACCTTTAAGTGTGTTATCTCCAGTGCTCACAGGAGCTTTCCTAGGTACGTGTGCTTATTCAGTGTTCCGTATAAGGGCACTGAGGCTTACTTGTACAGATATCCAGAGATTATGCTGTTCTTCAGTGGTAGAGTAAGAATTTGGACCCAGATCAGTCTGACTTTTTAATTGTGCTCCAGAGATAGAAAAATTTATATCTAAATCTCATCTTTGCCACTTACAGATTAAGTGACTCAAATCAAGCCCCTTGACCTTTCTGGATCTCAGTTTATCTGTCACACATGTTATTAACAATTACCTATTTTGTTGGATGGTAATGAGACCTTTTTTGTTGTTACTTATTTTTTTGTTGTTACTTTTGTGGGCTTATTATAAAGGACTGAAATGAAGAGCCAGGTGAACAGGTACATAGGATGAGGTATAAAAGCATCTTGAGCACAGAGACTTCTATCCCCATGGAGCTGGAAGGTGCCACCTTCCTGGCACACGGATGTTCTCATTAACCAAGAAGCTCTCCAAAGCCCTTCATGTTGGGAGTTTTATAGAGGTTCTGTTCTGTGGGCATAATTGATTAGATCAGTAGTTGTTGGTGACTAGCTCAATCCCCTGCCCCTCTGCTCTCCCCAGAGGTGTGGGGAGGCATGGGGTGAAGGTTCCACCTCTCCAGTCATGTGCTTGTGTCCGTAATGAGTCTCTTAAAAAACTGTTCCATGAATTGTGTGTAATAGTGAGTGACTGGCGCAGAGCAAATAGTTACATGCTGGCTGTCATTGCTACCGTTACTGTCTTTATCTCGTTATAGTATGGTAATTTATAGAGAAGGTGACTGAGAGACAGGTGGGCTGGCCTACAGGTACTTTCCTCTTCTGTTTGAAAGTCTTAGGTTTTAAGTTTCGGTGATAGGTAATCAGAACTCTCACTTGAGCTGTACTTTGCAGTTGACAGAAAACTTGTATCCGTCGTAGCTCATCTGGTGCTCCTTGAAGCTAGAAAATGTCCACATTTGGAGATGAGCATGCTGATATCAGACAGGGCTAGAAACCTGCCTGTGGTTACACGTGTAGTAAGGTTTAAAGCCAGAATATGATATGCTTTGGACTCCTGCACCTTTGCATATCCACTGAAATAGGGCTAAAATGAGAGAGAAGGGAAAAGGGGAACAGAGTGAAATGTGTGGGAGGTGGCCAAGGCTCTGGGTCCACCCTGTCCCAGCTGGAGCTATGAACCAAAGGAGGAGAGAATCAAGCGGAGTGAGGATTTACAGAGGGACAGTGCTGTGAGCATGCTGCCCCTTGCTTTTGTGAGGTTACTAATACATGGCTGATGATCGTCATGGTCGTTTGTTCTTTTCCCTGCAACTCGTCCCTCCTCTTCTGCTTCTTACCAAAAACTAGAACTTGGCCCTAAAATGACTTTCTGCAGGGGCTCACCTCAGAGTCATCCTTCCCAGACTAAATGTTAGTTCTTTAATTTTGTTTTGCCTGAGTAATATGTGATCTTTTTAAGAAAAAATTTAGAAAATGAAGTTAAGGAAAAAGAGGGAGGAAACCTATTATCCTCACCCAGAAGATTGCTGAATATATGTGTCTGTTTTGTTTACAAAAATGGGATTATGTTCTAGATTAATGTAGTTATTACATCGATTTTCATTAGTCTGTATAATTTCTGAATAATTGAACTGAAGGAACGTAAACTTGTTTGGGGTCTTCAGCCTTTTAATGTGTAGGCATTGGTTCCTCTTTCAGCTTGCTTCCACCTCTGATATATAACTTTCATTTTTATCAGTGCTGTTTTGAATTAAAACAGTCCTCTCTTTCTCCTTAAACTTTAGAATGTGCTCTTGGATATTTCTTCCATGCTGTTTAGGTCTGTTTGCATGTTCTTTTTTGTTGTTGTTTCTTTTTTATTATAAAGATGTGGGGTACAATTCAGAGTTAGGTATACAAACGTTGATTCTGCAGGTACTCTTGTTGATGAGGTATGCCCCTTCCTCCCCTAGCAGTTTCCCTCAACTGCCAGTCCCACCCCCTCCCCTGACAGTTTCCCACTACTGCCAGTCACTTTCTTATAGCATTATAATTGTTTAAGGTCCGTTTATGAGTGAGAACATATGCAACTCTGGTCTTTGTTTCTATGACAGATCACTGAGTATGATCGACTCTAAATCCATCCAAGTTGCTGCAAAGTCCATATGTTTGTCCTTCTTTATGGCTGCATGATATCCCATTATGTATATGTACCACATTTTTTTTATCCAGTCCAGTTTTGACGGGCAGCAT
>CAUYQG010052194.1:0-14012 GCA_963574415.1 Tarsius wallacei
CCAACATTGTGATTGGTTTCTGCTTGATAAAGGAGGGAAAGAGAAAAGAAAGAAAAGGAAATGGTCCAAGAAACCTAAACTAACCTCACAAATGGAGGAAAGGTTGCTGTAACAACTTTTCAGCATAGACTGTCTCAAAAACATGACTTTTTTTCTTTTTTTGAGTTGGAATCTCACTCTGTCACCCAGGCTGGAGTGCAGTGGCACACTCCCAGCCACCACAGCCTCTACCCACTGGGCTCAGGCAATCCTTCCACCTCAGCCTTCCAAGTAGCTGGAAATACAGGCACACGCCACCATACCTGGCTAATTTTTTTAATTTGCTGTCTAGATAAGGTCTCGCTGAGTTGCCCAACCTGTTTCGAACCCGTGGGCTCAAGCAATCTCCTCACCTCGGCCTCCCAAAGTGCTGGGATTATAGGCATGAGCCACCTCACCCAGCCCCAAAACATAATTTATTGGCTTCTATGTGGGTTTTATGCCTGGACATTCATTGCTGCTTGGTTTTCTTTATCACTGCTATGTTTTTATTTTTTCTTATTTATGTTTAATTGGCTTTTTAATAAGTAGATTAGTAGTGCATATGGTTGAAATTTCAGGCATACCTGTAAATAACAATAAGTGCCACTCAGTTTATGAAAAATAGTAGGAGACTTTTCTCCTCACATTATTTGTATTCTTTGATGCTTTACCCAATATGGCAGCACTGTCTACACTCGGAACCAAATGTTCCAATTATCTTGTGCTTATGACAAAAAAGCACTAACTCCTACCTGTTAAATTGCAATTATGTCCTATTAGCATAAGTGTCTTAACTACGAATCACTGTTTTTCCAGTTACTAATTGCACAGTTTGGGGGGAGTACCTAACAAAAAGCTGTCAACAAAGTGAGTCAAAATTCAACCATCCTCCAGAAACTGAAAGTTCATCAAAAGATGATAATTGATCCACGTTAGTTGCATCAATGTGCTTGAGTAAAAATGACTAGCAAAGGCAATTCCAAAGATTATAATGATGACAATACTGATGATAGTCAAAAATCTTTTAAGTTCTTATAATATAGCAGGCAGATTCATAAGCCTTTTTACATTCATCATCTTCTTTAATAAGTACAATAAGCTTAGCCAGGTACAGTGGTTCACACCTATATAACCCAGCACTTTGGGATCCTGGGGTGGGAGGATCGCTTGAGCACAGGAGTTCAAGATCAGCCGAGACAACATAGCGAAATCCTTTCTCTATGGAAAAATTTTAAAAAATTAGTTGGGCGTTATAGTGCTGCACCTGTATTCCCAGTTACTCGAAAGACTGAGGGGAAAGGATCACCTGTGCCCAGGAGGTCAAGGCTGCAGGCAGACATGATTGTGCCACTACATTCCAACATGGGTAACAGAGTGAAATCATTGACTCAAAAAAAAATTATATGCCATTTAATGTTACTATCATTTCCATTTTGCAGGTGAGAAAACTGAGATATAAATGTTACCTAATTTGCTGAAGATCTTGCAGTTAGTTGAATGAGTAGGGAAGAATTTAAATTCAGACTCTTTAATACAAAAGACCTTGTGTCTAACCTCATGACAAGAAAATTCTATCAAAGAGAGCTTAATATTCATGGGGCACTATTGCTTTCCATTTAGGTTAGCCAAGTTTAGCAGGCAACACAATTTACTTCCTTTTTTGGTATTTTGCTCACTACTAGGATATATTATGAGACCAATTCCTGGAAAATCTGAGGAAGAAAATAGCAGTTTCTACTCATAGTTTTCTTAGTTCAGAAATAGAGCTCTTAGTTTAAAATGGAACATGGTAATTTCTTTTCAAAAGTTATTTTACCAGATGCCATGTGTAACATACGATAAATATTAAGCAAGATTTTTACAATTTAAATACTTACATATAACTTAGTTTTATATACAAAAATCTTAATTTATATCAATCAGGTCTTAATTTCTCATCAGTCTTCTCCAAATCTTATGCTTTCTCTACAACTCCATATTCTGATTTGTATTATGCAATAATAATATTATCAAACTCATTGGTTTTTGTAAGATTTAACAGAGATAATTTAGTAAAACAGTGCCATGACTGGAACATATCGTAGACACTCAATAAATGTCAACTGTTATTATTAGAACTTAAGGATTAGAAACGCTTTTTATGATTTGTCCTATATGGAATTAAACACTTTCTAAGGTGATTTCAAAGCTAGAGAGCAGCTTGTTGCTTATAATTCCTTTTGGTGGTTTATCATATGTCTCAGCAAGCCACAGACAAATTGTTCTCCCTTGAAGATTTGTAAGTTTAAATAATGGGTAGATCCGTCTTTGGTTTACTAATTTCTAATTATCTATAAAAGTTTACTTTTGCCCACCTTGTTTATTAGCATATGTAGCAGAGAACAAAAAGCTACATGTGACTGTGTCTCTACAATGGAAGGATTAATTCCATGAAAATTTTTAAATTTTAATTTCTCAATTTTTTTCATACTTCATATGCAGTAGAGTTCATGGGGTTTTTTATGCTTAATGTGTATAAGACACACATACACACGCGCGCGCGCGCGCTTACGTGCACACACACACACACAAGAGCATGGCTTCTACTTTTTTGCATGCCTGTGGAAGTCATATGTCCTGGCTTCAGTATAGCTGGATCTAGACTTTAACTGTTGCCATCAGAAATTTTCATTTACTACTCTTAACTTTGCTAACTTCTACTCAGCTTTATTCTTAGGATGTTTCCACACAGATATGGGATGATTATAAAGGGTCAGAAGATGTGTCATAGGCAGTATTATTCACCTTCATTTTTCTTGCAGTTAGGTAGGTGGTGTCTTAAATTCAGAACCGTGTGTTACAAAAGCAAATGGCCAGTGCAAAACTCAGGCTTGACATCCTCCCACACCCAGTATCATATTATTTTGCCTGCAACATTGATCAAACATCGTTTTATCTGCAGTATTGACAAAAGAGGCCATGTGCCCCAGAAGATGTAGGGTCTTTGACGAGAAGTTTAGTCAGACTGAAGATTAGTCACAACATGGAGAATTTCTTGGAACCACAGTGGACTTTGTGTGAGAGATATATACAGAAACAAATCTTTGTGGTGTCAATCTAGTGATTTGGGAGATTTTGTTATGGTAACATAACTTGGCTTATCTTGACTGAAAGGAACACTATGCGTTTGATAGCTTACAAATCCTAAAGCAAGAGTATGTTTCTCTCAATTGTCTTGGCAACATCTTAGACAGGATTCTTAGATACCTGTTTGAGTAACATATTGATTCCTATACCATTTTTGTAACTGCTGTGCTTAAGTAATCTGTCTAGCTCTATGTCATGTTCCATATCCTAGATGGAGAAAAAGGAGAATATATCCAACAACAACTTGACTGAAAAAAAATTACTGTGGAATGATGGAAAATTAGTTCTCCCAAAGCATGCTATGCTTATACTGTGAGGCACTGATAGTTTATCAATAATAGTATTGAGTGGTAATATATTTACTTTTCCTAAATGTGACAGACAACTTGGCTTTTTACATTTGTATTTATCAAATGCTTTCCAAAAATATGAACCACACCAGTGGAAGTAGAAAAGTTTTTAATCCTGAGACAAATCCAGCCTTTTACGTCCTTCTACCAGCTATATGTAATGCTTCATCTTCAATTCAGTTCTACAAACCCATATAGAGACCATGTTAACAAAATATTTTGTACTGAATGGCATGAGAATAGGGCTGATGGGAAAGCATGAGAATAATCTGGTTAATATAAGTGGGAAGCCAGAAAAAGTAGTACTTTCAATCTTTGAAAGCAAAACTGAAAGAAAAAAGAGCAGCCATAGGAATGGGCCTTAAGTAGTTACGTATGTAGTAAGAGAATGAGCAAAATGGCATTCCAGTCTCAGAGACCAGCATGGGTACGAAATGCCAGTTTGCATGGTTACTGGGGCAATGGGAAAATAGTCCCAAAGTGTACAGGATGGGTCATAAAAATAAATGATAGACAAAAAGGATGCCTAAAGATAGTCTAATGGGAACTTTTACAAGTATTGGGAGGGATGGCTGGAATCCAGTAAAGGCTGGAGGAGCACCCCCAAGGCTAGCAATAGCAGAAAATACGTAAGACAAGAAGGGCAAGCAGTAGTGGAAGTCATAAAAACTTGGAGAAACTGACAGTTATAAGTGAAGGCCACCTGACGTGAGTTTGGGTTTTGCCACAGCCTGGCAAAAGAAGAGGTCAGGAAATAATTCCGTGTTCCACTGGCCAGACACAGCTGACTGGTTGATGTTGTCCATGGAGGTCAGCCTCCTGGGTGACAAAGAATGGCAGTCAGGATGGAGATGTGCAGGACAATCAGTGAATTGCAGCAGAGACTCACAGTGGGATCGAGTGGGAAATGAAACCAGAAAGGTAGTTTGTAGTAAGAATAGGGAAAGCCTTGCACTGAAAGAGAGGGGTCTACCTGAATATTTTGAGGAAGAGGTATTCCATATTTTACAACTCTGGAAAAAGTATACAAGATGTATTCCACATAGCATTTCCCAAATTTCTCTTGGACAGTCATTCACTCACTATTCCGTGCTCTGTAATATTATCAGGAGTTACACCTTAACAAGGAAACATAGTTAGATAATCTGGGACAACACTGGCACTCACCAAGTTAAATTGGTGTTTGTAAGACAGAGTTTCCAAATCTCTAAAAAGTGAAAAATAATAATGTAGCATTTTAAAAATGCATTTGACCATGAACATTTTAAAATAGAGCAACTTTTGGTACTATGTAGAGCTCAAGTGGTGCATATTCAGAAATGATGGCTTGGCATAAACTCATTTATTCTGTTTTGACTATGTATTATACATTCAACTAACTGTATTTTAAGCTACAGTGTCTTCGATATTATTTTCTACCCTACCTAGCACTTTACTGGTGGATTGGAGGTGGGAAATAAAGAAGTCTCTATTTGAAAAGGACGAAAGCGTCAAAGAAGAGCACTGAGACATACAAGTAAAACTGTCAGTAGTCAGAGAGATGCATGTACTTTTAGAAAGATTAAGCTATTTGGAGTAATCAAGTTGGGAATGAAAGTTGTAAAAAAATTACAGCAAGAATGGTGTGGTAGCTACACACTAGAAATGCGGCCAGGTTGCCAAAGCAGTAAGCAGTTCAATGGGACAAAAAAATAAATATAGTTCATGAGAATGAATGGAATTTAATTCTAAAAAGCATGTCTCCTTTTATGTACCAGGCTCCTTCTTCCATGGTCATTATTTTTCATCCTAAATGTATGTAAGTTGAGTGTTGTGTTTAGAATATATTTCCTAAAAAGAAGATTGTAGCCAGTAGAAATGCAATAATTTGTCAATGATTGAAGCGGAATGTAATAATTTATCAATATATCACTCAATGATTCAATGAATAAAATATTTATTTGCACAAAATGGTGTTATCTATTCCCTCCCCCATATTTTTTAAATGAAAAAAGTAAAATAGAGACTGTGAATGTAAAAAAAAAGTTTTTAAATGAATGAACCAGGTAACAGAAAAGAAAGATACTTTTTGGAATACATATGGTTAAAACAGGACAGGACTTCTTTGCCTGACTAGTACCTATGTGTGGTGGACATATAGAGCACACACAGATGGACAATATTTTCTGTTTTCTCATCACTCAGTCGACTTCAAACTCCTGCTCAGGGACCTGCATTGGGCCAATTGACAGCTTTCCAAAAGGAGTCAGGGAGTTCTAGAAGCTTCCATTCCAGTGTAAACTGGAAATACCTTTGAATTATACCAGAGCAGAAACAACATTTTTAAAACTTTAGCTTTTATTTGTTTTTCTTTTCTCTCTCTCTCTCTCTCTCTCTCTCTCTATCTCTCTCTCTCCTGGTAATTATGCAAAGAAGAATAAATCATGTCAATGTCACTAGAACTGTTCAGAACTTAAACTTTGATAAACTACAGGTGACAACACTTTAAACTAGATGTTTTACATTATTGCGGGCTTCCTTGGAAACTGCACTGACTCTGAGATGACTGAAAATTTGACGTAAAAGCCTTGGCACAGTTCATAAAATTGGATTCAGATGAAGAGCTTAATGTGGGCCCACTTGAATATAACACAAAGAGGTCTTTCCTGAATTCAAAAGAAAAAGCAGAGACTCAGTAAGCGCCAAGGATGCAGGTGGTAAGGAGAGTGTTTTGGTTTTATTATGCTTGCTTTTCCCTTAGCAAAGAATAAAAAGTACATGGCATGATGACTGAGGCAATTCAATATGTTTCATCAATGTGGAGATGGTCATTTGTTCATATTTCAGTCTCAGAAATAAGTCTGAAATATTATAACTTCTGTAAGCTGAGACGGTCACAATGTGGTGGCTGTCATTGCCTGAGCACACACAAACTTGATCTTAGTGGCATGTGTAGACAAACATTTGCAAATTGTTTGAAGAAATAATATATTTTCTCACCCTTCCAAGAACCAATTGTCTTCTGAAAAACTTCCCTTGTCACTTTCTGGTAATACGCCAGAACTTGCTGAGTGAGGATTAGCCACATAGAAAAAACGGAGATAATAGTGGGCCTCTGTTAAGAAATGTTACATCATCAACATTATTAATACACCTAATGGCACAAAAATATATTATATAGAAAAAATATAGATGATGTCTCTTAGTCAAAAGAATGAAATTCTGAATATGAAGAAAGTTTAGCACATCTTAAATCTACTTATTTTATATTTTCCTTTATTATATATGAATGCAACTGGTATAAAATAGCAATGTCTACATAAGTTTAAAAGATCAATTTTAATAAGTATAAAATCTCCAATATAGTTTAAACAATACATTGTTTCAACTTTTTAAGTGGTAGAATTACTTTTTTCTTAGTTGTACATTTTCGTAAATGATATCTGGCAATTAATGGTGTCTTTTACCCCACAGAAAACAGAACAAAAGATTATTTTCTCCTGAATGCTGTCCTTCTGACATTAATAGATGCCCAAGACTGTTACAGATTGAATGGAGCTGAAGCAGAAGCAGTGATACTTCTTACTCTCACAGAAGCAAACCGTTCCCCTTGACTGTCTCTTTTGCTAGGAACGTCTTGACCTCAGCAAAGTTACCACTCACCTTGAGAATGAGTTCCTGTGGGAACTTCAGGGTCCATGATCTATAAATGCTTTTCCAGCTAGATGAAACTGTTTTTTACCACTGGCCCAACAGCAATTTGCAAATTCCCCTTTCTTTCCATATTCTGATGAAGATTAAGTCTCCATACTTCTAGGTCACTCTAGTAGAGGTATCACAAAATGTTTCCAAGAAATATTTTATTACATGAATGTATTCTTCTCTAATTAAACTGTTGTTACCAAGTTGGAGTTACATTGTACAAGATTATAAAAGAGCACAAACACACTTTTTTTTCTTCTCCCTTCTATTTTAGGAAGAATGAATTTTAGGGCTCTCCATCTTTTTATCTTTCTCTCCTTTCCTTCTTATTACCAAAGAGCTGCAGCACCTACGTTTAAAACACGAACTAGAATTTGCTCGTAAATGGTGATTGTTTTTCTTCTTTGAATAGTTTCTTCTACCTTGTCAGAAATTGTTTACATGCTATCCTTGTCACTGCCTAATCTCTTGTCTATTGCATCACCACATTTGACCAGCATCTCCAGCCATCATTGTGAAGACAGACGGTAACTGCAAAGTAAGAATCACTAGACAGAAGCTTGAGTCTAGTCCTTCTTTCCTGATCCTGCACTTAAGACTGCACAACACGTCCCTGAGGGAAACAATCAGAGAAATATTTAACCCTGACTCTTTCAGCCAATATTTTTGCCTAAAGCTGACATTAGCTAAAAAACAAAAAAGCATCAGAATTAAATGAGTTAATTTTGCTATTGTTATTTAAAAAGTTTCAGGAAAAATGTTGATATTAAGAGAAGAAATGTTTCTGATGTATACAATCTTCAGTGATTTTAATAAAAAATTAGAAATTCAATTTTTACGACTTTTAAAATACTGAGCTTCAGACCCCTTAAAATAAACAGTTTTATTTGTTCGGTTATTTCCACTGTGATTAGATCAGCAGTCTCTCACTTACTGCAACCATCTTAGGGTAATGTGAATAACTAAATTTTTGCATAATAGAAAATTAAAACCTTTAAATATATAGCTGATCAATGGGAAACTATTTAAAATGTATTATATCTTTCTGCCTTAAAAAAGAATGTAAATGAAGCATAATTTAATTTTTATTGATAATAGCATTATTATAAACATAAATTGTATCTCCTTGGAGAAATTGATACTCTTTTCTAATCCTCAGTTTCCTCATTTGTGAGAAATAAGGAGAAAAGGGTTACTTGGAACAATTTTAAGGTCATTTTATGCTTTGAGCTTTTATGCTTTAAAATATATATATATATATATATATATATATCTTTTTTGTTGTTTTAAAGATATGGGGTACAATTCAAGATTAGGTATACAAGTGGTCATGATACAGATAAGGTTTGGGCCTCCCTTTGGTCCCCACTTTGAGATCAGATAACCTTATTAATGTTAAGTGCTACTCACCTCCCCACCCCCCGGCAGTATCCTGCCACTGCCAATTCTTTTCTTAAAGTATTATGGTAAATGTTTAGGATCCGCTTATGAGTGAGAACATGTGGTATTCAGTTCTTTGTTTCTGTGATAAATCACTGAGTATTACAAACTCTAAATCTATCCAAGGTGCTGCAAAGTCCATAATTTTGTTCTTCTTTGTGGCTGCGTAATAGTCCATCATGTACATGTACCACTTTTTTAAAATCCAGTCAAGTTTGGATGGATAGCACAGTTGTTTCCATGTTTTTTTGATTTATTGTGCTGCAATAAACATGCATGTGCAGGTATCTTTTTTGTAGTGTTTTAAACTCCTCTAGCTATTATCCCAGATGGGGGATTACTGGGGCATATGAAAGGTCAATTTCTAGTTCTTTTAGGAATCGCCACACTATTTGAACCAGTTTGCATTCCCATCACCAGTGTAGAAGCATTCACTTTTCTCCACATCCTTGCCAGCATCTGTTATTTTTTTGTTTTCTAATTACGGCCAACCTCACTGGAGTTATGTGGTGTCTCAATGTAGTTTTGATTTGCATTTCCCTGATGATTAGTGAGGCTTCTATGCTTTTATTGCATTGAAGACATTGACACCTTATGCTCGGTTAAAACCATTTGGCTTCTACCTTTAGTGAAAAACTCCAACTGAGAGTGTGCTTACAGGTGCAGTGAAAATAATAGCATAGCTAGGTCTGGCACCTAGGCAACCTTGGCCAACTCACCAATCCTAGAACACAATTTTCTTATCTACTTGACTTCAAGTTATTCTGCAAAGCTATAATGACTAAAACAGCACAGTGCTATGACTGGCGTGCAAGGAGTCATGCCTGCACGACAGATTCACATTAAGAGTTCTTTACTCTTAATTTGTACACGGTCAAGGGAAGGCTCTTGCCAAAAACCTCTTGATGCAGAATAAAATCAGCAAAAAGCTTATATAGGTAAAATCTGCAGGTTGTTTATATAGCAAGTGGGTGAGGGAGCAAGGAACTAAAAACGAAACAAAATATAAGAACAAGCTATAAGGACGTGGCAGGGAAAATTTTGTAAGTAATAATTTCTTAACAATTTCTTGGCACAACATCTGATTTCAGTTAATAAGGCATACAATTACATGGAACTTGTAGCTCGGGAGTATTGCAAACGCTCAGCATGATTGGTCAGTGTGAACAGCTCAGGGAACAAAGCTGTGGGTCTGTAGTCATGGGAACGTTACAGTAATCACATGTATACATTGGGGGGTCATTTTTAGGTTAGGCAGGCAGCTAAGATGGAGGTTTTTAACAAAATGGAGTTACTTATGTCAAGCAAGTTATTGCAATTATTTTATGTATTTCATTAGCTATTTCATTCCCCCTTTTAGTTGTACATGAGTTAATTTGTTGACTCATCGGTCATGGGTATGGAATTATAAGTTCTTACATGCATGTTTTATAGAAATGATTCGCTGTTTGATGAAATTAGCAAGGCAATTAAATATACAAGGTCTTACAAGCAGCCCAAGGAGAAGGAGGATACGTGAGCCAGCCAGACTGGTGATGAGAGTTGTTAACCAGGGGTTCCAATTAAACAAGGTTTGGAACCAATATTTATTATTGTCTATTTCTTCTTGTCTCCAGTCAATATTTTCTTGGGCCTTTTGGAGGGTGTGCTTAATAATTCCTGATTGGTTTGCATAGAAACAACATGCTTCTCCAAGAGCAGCACAAAGTCCCCCTTGGGATAGGGAAAGTAAGTCTAAGCCTCTACAATTTTGGAGGATAACTTCTGCTAGGGTGTTCACCTGGTCATGGAGTAGGTCTACAGCAGATTACATGTAATTTAAGTCAGAATTAACATCCTGTACAAAGTGTGATAGTCCTAGTTCTCTGCAGACCAAGGCTGCAGTGCTAAGTGCAGCCATTTCAGCTACACTTAACCAAATTAAGGCAAGCACTAGTAGGGGGGCTGCAAGCTTCCGATGAGTTGTCAGAAGGCCAGGATTGAATAATAGGGTTCCCTCACGACTGCTATAAGCATATACTTGGGGGCGTACATGAACGGTGATACATAAGGTAGGCTTATTGTTTAACATTTCAGAAGTAATACAGGTTGTAAGACCTGCAGAACAACCAAACCAAGTATTAGCAGGGGCCACATAGGCCATTGATTCAGTTATAGTTACAGTGAGAGATGAGATGCAAACATTAGAAAATGGGGAAGTTAGCAAATTAAAATTTGAAGTTATAAGATGAGTTATTTCCAGTTACATCTCCTATAGTGACATGAACTGTTTTTGAAGAACATGTAATTTTGTCAGTGTTGCTGATAATAGAGTATTTACTCCTAAACCTACATAGTAAGGAGGCTTTGACTTTAAGCAGAGTCAACAATCTGAGGCTAACTGTGGCCAAGCAGCATTGAACAAATGGTGCATATGAGTTAGCATAGGAAAAAGACTTGGGGGCTGCTGGGTTGGAGGACTCGCCCCTAGTCGAGCCTCCTTAGGCAACTTCGGAGGCTATATCCCTGGACAAGTTTCCAGAACTGGCTTTGGAGGTGACTAAGGTGGACTTGGGGTGGTAATTCGGTTAGCCTGAGGCAGAGGTGGATAAAAACTGAACATGGGGTCATCCAGGTAAGCTTGTGGCACTATTGGCCTAGGTTTACAGTATTTACCTTTGAATGATAAACAGAGCACCACGGTCATAGCCTGTTAAATAGTCATATGCCCCAGGTTTTTTACTCCAAGTCCAATGATGGGGACTGTTAATTCATATAAATACCAGATCCTCACAGGGAGATGGGCCTGGAGCCCACCAAAGAGTAATTTCGGAAGTATCATTGAGTCCTGCACTGTAGCTAGCGATGGTGGCATATATCCAATCAGGATGGAAGAAATGATCTGCTTGGTTACAGTCTAGTTTGGTGGGTTTTCCAGGACATAGATAGAAGTCTATATCTCTGAGGTTTAATCTAAGGTTCTGGTTTTTTGATAAACGTGGTGCCTTCCAGGTTGGAAAATGTGAGGCTTCCCAGGATGCTTCAGGGAAAAACATCACTGACTCCCTTTCTATGACCGTGGTGCTCTGTTTATCATTCAAAGGTAAATACTATAAACCTAGGTCAATAGTGCCACTAGCTTACCTGGATGACCCCATGTTCATGCAGCTAAGTAGTACAGTTGGACCTTAAATATTGAAGGTCTGGATATGTCCAGTTTTGGCTAGCTGAGATGCTGCCAGTTTTGAAAGAGGTTAGGGAGAAGAAATATATGGCATATTTATCATGGGCAGCATTTAAACTTATTGTAAGCATAATAAGGCAATAATGCCCCCTGTGCATGAGAGAGAAAACAGCATTAACAGAGCCTGTTCACCACATTTTCAATCTGCAGGGGCTACAGTTAAGAGACCTATACCAAAGCCCAGAGCAAGTGGGACAACAAAAACCAGAGTCAAAGATTGAGTACAATGTATTGAAAGAAATTAGTAAAAAAGTCTGTTGGAATCTCACAGTTCAGATGTACATTGAAAAGTGATCTTGAGAGGGTTTTCAGAGTTTCAGTTGCAGTCCAGTTGGCTGAGCAGTGGTTTTTCTTCTTTGTTGGATGAGAGAGTATATATTTAGGGTCCCTGGCTGCCTCCATACAGCCAATAGAACGAATGTCCATTTCCTTGGCTCTCTTGACTCGTGTGTGATGAATCCAGGCTAGTATCCCATCAACCTTGAGTGATGTTGGGGTGATGATGATGACAATAAAAGGTCCTTTCCAGGCATGAGTTAGTCCCTCTTTATGGAAGTTTTTGACAAAAAACAGGTCTTTGGGCTGGAACAGATGACAAGGGGTGTAAGACGGAGTGGGCAAAACAGCATGAACACCAAAGTGGACAACAGCCTGGACCTACTGGAAGGACTGGTGATACTTTAACAGAGAGTGATTAGTTATTTCTTCTAGGATGGGATCTCGCAATTGGGGTAACGGGGGGGGTGTCTTCCGAACATAATTTCATATGTGGTAAATCCAGCCTTATATGAGGTACATCGGGTTCAGGAAAGAGCTAAAGGCAAAAGGTTTACCCATTTCTCATCAGTCTCTACTATTAATTTGTTTAAAGTAGATTTTAGAATTCAGTTCATGTATTCTACCTGTCCAGAACTTTGTGGTCGGTAGGCACAATGTAGTTTCCAATTAATGTTTAGTGCTATACTATGGACAAGGTAAAGGCAGGTCCTTTATCAGATCCAATAGAGCCCAAACCTAGGAATAACTTCATTTAATAAAACCTGTGTAACCATAAGTGCCGTTTCATTTTTGGTGGCAAAGGCCTCTAGAAAAAGTATCAATAAACATCAGTAGATAGCCATATCCTGCTTGAGGAGGTTTTATTTCAGTGAAGTCTATTTCCCATTTTTCTCCTGGACTTAATTATTGGGCCCCTGATGCCATCTGAAGGTTTGTGCCTTTGTTTTGCATTGACTTGGGCACAGGCAGGGCACATGGTGGCTATTGTTGCAGCAATGTTTCTCAATAACAGTTTAACAGCTCAGTCAATTTAGTACCTCCTAGGTGAGTAGTAGAATGTAGTTGTTTTACCAAGATGTGTCTGAGGGCTTCAGGCAAGATAATTTTAGAGTCTTTGACCCACCATCTGTTGGTAGCCGGCCACGGAGGCCCACTGAGCATTAGGGATCAGGGAGGGCCGTGAACCCCGAGACCACTAGGATGTGTTCGGGAGCCGTAGACACCATTTCCTCCCTCTTTAATATCTGGCATATTTAGCCAAAAGGAACTCTGATGATCTAAGCATGAGGCTCTGAAACTACAACAGGCATGGTTAGCTTTGGAAACTCATTGTTCCTGTTTCTCACACACTGCGGTTTTGGCCCTTATACAAGCTGTTCAAATTCAGGTCACATTCGAGAGCCTTAATATAATTGCAAGCCCTTCTTTGTATTAGAATCATAGGTTTAAGTTTAGTATAGATATATAGAGAATAAGATTTTAGAGCAACCATTTTGTTAAGAGATTGTAATCAGCCATTCTGAGAAGTGGCCCACCATGTACTTTGGACTGGACTACATTCCTAAGAACCCAGCCTGTATCCTGGACTGGACTACATCCTTTCAAACTGGCTCTAGCTATAATTGGTGTGAGGTTTTTAGTCTAGTAGAATTGAGTTAAGTTTATACAATACACTTAGAAGAATTGTAGGATAGGCAGTTTTAGTAGTATAGTGTCTAAGTCTTAGGTTAGTGATTATTTAGGGTATTTGCTTTCACAGAATAGAATACTGTGCTGAAGACAGCCCGGCATGATCTTTGGACTGGGCCACATTCTTTGGGGATAGGTCTAAGCTGTATTTGCTAAGAGTTGTCATAGTAACCATACAGTTGAAACTTTAGCATAGTAGCTGG